>JAODAL010019872.1:0-70891 GCA_025379985.1 Phyllomedusa bahiana | reverse complement strand
TGAAAAATTTAAATTTTTACATGGGCCGCTATGGAAAACCCGTGCAGCAGTCCCCACTGCACGTGTTTTCCGCCTGGAAAACATTCTACATGTTCATTCTTCCGTCCGGTTTGTGGACGGAATATGAACAGGTGAATGGGAAGGGGGGAGGGCTTTTCTCTGCTCATCGCGGAGAAAAGCCGTTCTCCTGCGGCCAAGTGCATGAGGATAAAAGGACCGGTATTTGTCCTGTGCTGTGTAAATGGGTCCTTACAGGGATTCCCCACCATTAACAAAAGCATCTGTTCTCGGCTTGACATCTGTCCATGGTATGGTGTTCAATTGGGGCAGACATACGATACCAGACACTGCCATAGGTAGGAGGGGTGCTGTTTCTGGGAAAACAAAGCAAGCCAGTTTTATTTAATCCTGGACAACCCCTTTAACCGTTTAATGTCCTATTACATATTCCAAAGTGGGGCAGCTTCCTTACATCATGCAATGGTGGTCGTTCTCCTTTAAATCACCCAGCAAGGCCACTTTTTCTGTACTTTCCATTTTAAAGGTGAGTTTTGCTCAGTTCTGCGCAGGGGATACAGAGGTGAAGAGATTCTCTAGTGGTTTCCTTCAATCCAGAGCACCATCTCTCAATTATATCTCTATAACCCTGGCCATTTAACATGTGTTCTGTGCTCTGCCAATCATACCTCCACTTTCCTGTCAGGTCTGCCATGATGAGGCCTTGAACCTCTTATAGGGGACAGATGGCACTGGGAGAGACGAGGATTATCAGATGCCTGGATTACTCAAGATATGCAGATTAATCCTATAACCAGGTCACCTGCATCGTCTCGTGCAGATGGATTCTGTCATCGTGTAGCATTGTGGAGAGCTGGGATGTGGTGGGCAGGATGGAGGTCCTTTGCTCGCTCCTCGTTACTGCTATACAGAACCTTCTGAGAGACCAGAGTACACAAAGTCCTCATATCAATGGACTGAGTATGGAGAGAAGAGGAATAGAGCTGCCACTGCCATCATGTGTGATGAAGGAGAGGCCGGCCGTGATGCTGCAGGTGAGAGACCGCTCTTTCTGTAGACTGTGTGCAACCATTAGATACATGTTGGCGTAAAATGACCACTATTGTTTGGCGCCAAACATACTACGCAGGAGTCAAGGCCAGAAAGAGTGTCACCTGATTGTCTATCAACCAATCACAGGATTTAAGAGAGTATGACTACATATAACAGGACCTGTGAATGGTCCATGTCCATGATGTACATGGCATGCAAGAGATAGTGAAATTAAATTGTGAGCTCCTGGGGTCGGAATTAATAAGGTGATATAGTAGAGTACAATAGCGGAAAAGAATTCAAATCCACGGCACTCACCAATACATGAAAAATAGATCCAATTTATTAGCACCTTGTGATATACAGAATATGGGTCACATCGGGCAGATGAGAAGAGATGGTAAGGCGTATAGTCACGCTTCCTCTAAGCCATTAGGCTTAGCGTGACTATACGCGAAACGGCTGTTGCCGTACCATCTCTTCCCATCTGCCCAATGTGACCCATATTCTGTATATCACAAGGTGCTGATAAATTGGATCTATTTTTCATGTATTGGAGAGTGCTGTGGATTTCAAATTCTTTTCCGCTATTGGACTTTTTTGTACTCTCTATTTTCACTGAGCACCACCTAAAACATAAGTAATATGTTTGTGCACGCATAGGGTCTACCTCTCCAATGCATGCTAGCGGAGTGGTGCCGGAGTGCTTTGCCTTTTTCTCTGTATATATTAGAGTACATTTACTTATATAGTGTAATACCAAGAAAGTGTAAACTAAAAAAATACAGCCTCAGCTCCAAATTTTTCCAAATTAGCTTATGCTGTATACTAAATTTGGGGCATCTTTGGACTTTGTTTCGAAGTAACAACTACTGGTACTTTCCACCAAAATTTTGGTGCAATTTTAGTATCCTTTGCAGTAGTTTAAGCCAAGTCAGTTCATGATAAGCCACGGCCTTTTTCCTATACGGCTATGTTCACACGGCTAATTGCAGGGCGTACAGTAGGCCCCGCAATTAAGCTGGGTCTTCGGGAGTCACGCTGATCGGCGCGTACTTCCGCGGCGCAGGGGGGCTGGCAGTCCACCGTCCCCATAGACTGTCATTACTCGCGGCGTGTAAGCGCCGTGAATAAATGACATGTCAAATATCTCCCCACTCCAACAATATAATTGTATTGTATACGCGGGGAGATGAGGCGTAACCCATAGCTCTCTATGAGAGCTATGGATTACCGTAATGATTGGGGCGCATTTCACTCGTATTAGACTGACTGACTCTCATTACGTGGCGAAATGCGCCCCAAAATAAGCCGTGTGAACATAGCCTAAGACACACCTTCTTGTCAAGTAAATAACACAAAAAGTGACTGAAACACATTAAAAGTGTGGTGTTAATGTGTCTAACACATGATGTAACATTTTGCACCAAAAAGGTGTCAAACTTTGTTGCATTTTGTGACAAAGTCTACATTACTAAATCTGTTTTATATTGTCTGTGGGGATTAGAATGTGGTAAACTCCTGGAGTACCGAAAAATAAAATGCAACTTTTAATAGATATATATTAAAGCATTTACCAGTAGGTAAAAATACTACAAATGTCCACTATAAACATGAAAAGAAACAAAGATGGTGTAAAGAATATATGTATCACATTAAGATGCTCAGTATTCCTATGAACATACAACCAACAAAAAGAACTAAAGAATAAAATGGAACTTTTAGGTATGTAGTAAAAAATTCACCAATAGGTAAAAATACTACAAATTCCACTATGAACATGAAAAAGACACAAGGATATTGTAAATACTATGGGCCTTATGTATGAAAACTGTCTAGCAGTAGGACTGTCTTTGTTGCCCATCACAACCAATCAGAACTCAGCTTTTATGTTTCCAGAGCACTATATGAAATGAAAACTGAGCTCTGATTGGTTGCTGTGGGCAACAAAGACAGTTTTACTGTCAGACAGTTTTCATACATAAGGCCCACTATGTATGAGAAAAAGTAGTATCAGTCTATATCATCTGTATTAAGATTTGATAGAGTTTACTATTTATTCATAGGGTAAGGTTACCGAACTGAGTCGCCCTTTTTGGGGCGGTTACCCTATGGCTAGTCTCTAGAGACCCAATATTATCTTCTTAGGGGACAATTAGAGTTTATATACACATTTACTACTTTTTTCCCTATATAGTCATACTTTTTACACCATCCTTGTGTCTTTTTCATGTTTATAGTGGCCATTTGTAGTATTTTTACCATTTTTTTTTTAGTATTTACCTATTAAAGTTATGTTTTATCCTTAGGTACTCTCTGTTGTATGTTCGTAGTTATGTTGATTACCTTACTTGATACGTATACACAGGGGTTATTTTTTACTTCTGGAGTCATGCATGATGGAGGGGTGATACACTTTTGGACAGGTGACTATTTATTCAACCCATGCAGAACCAGCCACACAAAATGTACAGTGCTGTGTCTGGAAATCACTGAAGGGCCTTCAATCAGCTGACTGGTGAGGGTGCTCGGAACTGGATAGATGGATGAAAGAAGAGACAGATGGACAGATTTATAAACAGAGTAAAATGTAGAGTCAGGCATCAGCATCTCCAAAAAAATTACTTCTTTTTCTCTTAATCCATCAGAGGTATACAGAAGTGCAACATTTTGGTTAAACAGTTTTTCTTTTAAACCTTTTTTTGAAGATGCCAACGCCTGACTTTTTTCTGTTTACTTTTGTTATCAGGGAGGTCTAACCCAGCATGTCCATCTGTTGCATTCCAAACTGAGAAAAGGGAGGAATTGCTGGTGCTGCTTTTTAATAATCTTAGGCTGGGTGCACACAACATAGGACAAAATACGTCAGAAAGTTGTCGGCATTTTGTCCTATGCAGGACCGCGGTTTTTGAGTTGCATAATAACTGCAGCCAGTTTTAGTTTTTGCCATCGTGCCATACAATTGAATGTATGGGAATTCAATGGCAAACCGCAGGACTCCGGTGGAATTTGCAACATGTTACACATTCCGCCAGATTTTAAACGTAAAAACCTGTGATGTATAGACTACAGTATGGAATTTTCATTACTGTCTATGCAGCACAGTGTACAGTCAGATTATCGCCGGTTTCAAAATATTGAAACTGCCGAAAATCAGACAGTACTTCTGTGCTGTGTAGACATAGCCTTACTTTTCTTAGATTTATGAAAAGATGAATAGATAGATGCAGCGGCATAACTAGAATTTATAGGATAACAAAGTGAGATAGGTCCCCAACACCTAATAACAGGAAACAGCGACCGCAACATAAGTAGTAATAATTATAAGTATAAATAATACTGCCATGTATGAGAGAAGCAACATAGTAGTGCTAGATAGCAGAAAGCCACCATCTTGTTATTCTTTTTTAAAAAGGTCCAATGTTTTGGAACCTAATTGGGTCCTCTCAACCTTTGGACCCCACTGCAGCTGCTATAGCTATAGTTACACCTATGGATAGATAGATAGATAGATAGATAGATAGATAGATAGATAGATAGATAGATAGATAGATAGAATGCTGGTTGGATGGACAGATAAATAGACTAATGGACTGGAAAATGAATGGACAAATTGATTGATGGGTGAACAGATGGATGGATGGACAAGTGGACCAACTAATGAACAGATGGAAAGGTATTTACATACAAATGCATAGGCTGATGGACTGTTGGATGGACCAATCGATTGATAAATGGATGGATGGATGGACTGAAGAATGCATGGATGAATGAATGTAAGAATGGATAAAAGGACGCATCGTCGGATAGGTGAATGAACATTTACACTTTTCATTAGCAGAGCTGAAGATCCTGTGCTCCATTTTTTATCTGCTATGTATAACACAGTTTTCCTCTTAGGCTAGGTCTACACAGCACAGGTTTTATGGCTGATTCAGTATTTTGTATCCACCGAAAATCCAGCGGTACACTGTGCTACATAGACAGCAATAAAAAATCTGTGCTGTAATATATACAACATGGATTTTTTACCATCCGTTTTTAAACTGGGTGAAATATGCAACATGTATATTTTGCAGGTTTCTGCTGCATTGCCATCAGATTCCTGTACATTCAATTGTATGGGGCCAATGGCAAATCCGAAAGATGCGCCGAAGACTGAGGTCCAGAAAATGTCAAAATGCCATCGGATTTTGGACAGCATATTGACATTTGCTATGTAGACCTCACCTTAGGGTATCTTCATAGTCCACAGCGGAAAATTTGCCATGATATCCTCAGATTACTGCCATGGACTATCACTTTGCAGTGGCAGATTTCACTGCTGTTTTTGATGCTGATTAGCTCCATCTTAATAGGGCTCATCCACCTCTAGGCTGCCTGATTGTGGAATGTGACGTGATTCTGTCTCAAATGATTTGCTTCCTCTTTATGGATTCGAAATCCGCAGGAGAAATAAATCTGCCATAGCTCAAAGTTTGAACTATGGCTCGGATTCCTGTTGAAAACAATCTGATGGATATCCCACATGATTTTAATACGATTTCCATTCTAAAATTCACATTGAAACCCAAGTGGAAAAAACCCCTCTGTGTCAACATTCCCTTATGTGTCAGGACAGGTGTGCGGCGTTTGCACCCTTGTAGTCACTCTCTTTGTCTCAGCAATAGCTGCTGATCGGCTGTGTCTCTATGTCAACAGTCAGGCTTGGATTGACCCACAGGAGTGCAGGACAAAGCCACGGTGGGCTCTTAAGCTTGGTGGGCCACTGATAACAGCAGGCTTGAGGCTGCTTTTCAGGGTGAAAGGCAGAGAAAGAGAGGCATAAAGAAAGAGGCATGTGATTTAAGTACAGTCATGTAGGATGGGTCCCAAGAAACAACTCCACTGGTGGGTCCCAAGAATCAACTCCACTGGTGGGCCCCAAGAATGAACTGTACTGGTGGGCCCAAAAAATCAACTCTACTGGTGAGCCTAAGGAATCAACAAAACTGATGGGCCCAGGAATCAACTACACTGATGGGCCCCAAGAGTCAACTACACTGGTGGGCCCCAAGAATCGACTTCACCGGTGGGCCCAAAAATCAACTCTATCAGTGGGCCCTAGGAATCAATTCCACTGGTGAGCCCCAAGAACCAATCCCACTGGTGGGCTCCAAGAATCAACTCTATCAGTGGGCCCCAGGAATCAATTCCACTGGTAAGCCCCAAGAACCAATCCCACTGGTGGGCTCCAAGAATCAACTCCACTGGTGGGCCACAGGTGCTCCAGTTTGAAACTGGAAGCAGTACAGGTAATGTTTTCCAGCATCTGGGTGTGAAGACTTGTTAGAAATTGTAAACATGCACCAAGGACAAGGTTGTAGAAATGTCACGAAATGTCCCACTGCTCAAATGTCAGTAACAAGGCTAAACCCAGGAAACAGACTCCAACTGAAACAGACACATCATGTCTTATAGTGCAATTACATTAAAAGGCACGGCCATTATTCTGATGTTGTTCATGTATTATACTCTAGTAATGTCCAAGGCTAAAGCCACTATTGTACTGTTACATTGTGTTATATTTTAGTCACATCTAGAGCTGCAGTCACTATTCTGCCTTTACTTCATGTATTGGAAGCACGTAGTTAAATGAGGAACACCTGGGCAAGATTTGGCAACCAGAGGTTAACTGGTCAGTTAAAGGGGTTGTCTCGCTACAAGGATTGCTTTTTATATTAAAGATCTTGCAAAAACAAGTCACTTTGCAATATGTGTCCATTAACATTGTCCTACCTATTCCTAGATATCCCCTCTTGTATGGGCTGCATCAGCTCCTCAGGTCGCTATAGCTACAGAACTGTTTGATCTATCCTGATGGGCTGCCAGTACTGGTTGCTATAGCTACAGACCTGGCTTCTACTGCAGTCTAGTAGAAGCCAGTACACATGCCCCCCGAATCCAAAATGAAACCAAGAAAACAGGACTGAGGTGAAATGAATCAATGTAGTGAGACAACCCCTTTAAGGGTGGTGGAGAATATGGGGGGTGGAGGTTATAGTCAGGCTGTGTAGTTATTTACTGTGTGTATTATGTACTTATTGGCGTATGTGTTTTGGATATGGTTTGTGGATTTGTGGGTCTTTGTCAATCAGCTCATGGAATTAATCAATTACTGGCTTAGTTTAAAGGATACTTGGGAGTGTTGGGCTTCTCTAAGGGGTGGACCCTGGGAAGCAGGTTACCACCAAAAAGTATAGGTTTTATTATACCCTGGTCACGCCACTGTAGTTTTAATGGTTTACGGCTAGTGGTTTAATGGGTATAAAGGACACTGGTTGTCAAGGACTCGATTTGCATTTTTTTTATTGTTAATTCTGTGTTATTATAAATTTTGGGTTTTTTTTCCCCACAGGTTTGATATTATAAATAAAATCAAAAAAAGCTGTGACCATTCACCTTCCAATTAAGATATATTGTTCGTTATTTCTTGAGTTAGTGGGTTGGTAAGAAGGAACTGGTTTGCCCTTGCGGCGTCATGTGCTTCAGTCACATAAAAAAGTGCATTCACTATTTTACTTTTACATCATGTCTTATATTTCAATCATATCTAGAGCTGCAGCTACCATTCTGCCCTTACTTCATGTATTGTGCTCTGGTCACATCCAAAGCTGCAGCAACTATTTCACTTTTACATGATGCAGAGCTGCAGCCACCATTCTGCCTTTACATCATGTATTGTGCTCTGGTCTCATCCAAAGCTGCAGCAACTATTTTGCTTTTACATGATACAGAGCTACAGTCACTGTTCTGCTTATACAAAAAGTACTACCTTGATTAAAAAATGTGTCTGGTGGTCACCAAAGGTCTAAAGGAAGTCGGCAACAGCTCACAGAGACCAACAAGGATACAAGCAAAAGCCTTATTTTCGCTCATCACTATTCAACGTTTCGGCTCATCCAAGCCTTTCTACTGCCTCCGGTGTTTCAGTAAGGAAAGGCTTTTGATTACATCTCAGTTGGTCTCTGCGTGCTGCTGTCAACTTTCTTTGGAGTTTCTGCTGTTACATCCTATACTAAGACTATAGTCACCACCAAAGCAGTAGTCATAATTCTGCTTTTACAGCATATTTCTCTCCCTATTACTCTTAGGCCTCGTTCACACGGCTTATTTCGCCGTGTATTTGCCGACGGATTGACGATCGTCACTCTGTCGGCAAATCAGTCAGAAACAAGTAACAGCCTATTTTCTATTGATTTCAATAGAAAATACGGCTCGTCGTTCACACGTCGCGTATTTTCGGGCCGGATTGCCGCCGCGGATTGACGACGGCAATCCGGACGGAAAAACAATGTGCATGTCAATTATTTACGGACGGATTCACCACCTACAATGATTGGAGATGGGAAATCCGTCGGGAAATCAGTTACAAATACTTCCCACACTAAGTGACACTTATTTGCAACTGATTTTCAACTGATTTCAGAACGTATTTATGATCAGCAATCCGATGTAAATACGTTCTGAAATAAGCCGTGTGAACATAGCCTTACTCTCTCTCTGCCCCTCCCTCTTTTTCTTCCCTTCTCCTTTCCCATTCCCTTTGTCACTCTCCATCTTTTTTCCTGCCTCTTTCTTGTTCTTTCTTTCTCCTCTTTTTCTTCGTCTCTCTTTCTTTCTATTTCTCTCTTCCTCTTTGTCTCTTTTCTCATCATCATATAACAGGTTGGGCAGAGTTGGGTAACAGAGGAATGTAGCAGATACTTGGGGTGTGGTGTCAGGCTAAGCCTAGGGATTCCCTGTATAGCAGAGTCAGTAAGGTCAGAGGACTCTGCCGCTAGAAGGTATGTTCTTGATGTCAGAAGGTCTCATCCTTTCCCTCCTGGATGTATAGGGCAAACAGCTGCCTGTCAATGATTGGGGTGGTGGTCCCTAGGATTATGGCTCCTGCCTCCCTCTTACCTAAATTGGGATACATCAGCTGAATCTGGAGACTGATCTGATGTATCTGATTCTGATGTGTACCTAGTGTATACTGTAGATGTTCTGTACATAGTGTATGATTTATATAGTGTACTTGTGTAGTGTGTTGTTCGTGGGGTATGAAATGTATTGAAGTGTATAGTGTAGATGTCTTGTATATAGTGTATGATTAATATAGTGTATTTTATAGTGTATGATTTATATAGTGTACTTATGTAGTGTCTTGTTGGTTGGGTATGATGTGTATAGTGTAGATGTCTTGTATATAATATATGATTTATATAGTGTATTTTATAGTGTATGACTTATATGGGGTTCTTATGTTGTCTTCTTGGTGGTGTATGATGTGTATAGTGTACATGTCTTGTGTATAGTGTATGATTTCTATAGTGTATTTTGTAGTGTATAACATATGGTGTTCTTATGTTGTCTTCTTGGTGGGGTACGATGTGTATAGTGTAGATGTCTTGTGTATAGTGTATGATTTCTATAGTGCATAACATGGTGTTCTTATGTTGTCTTCTTGGTGGGGTATGATGTGTATAGTGTAAATGTCTTGTATGTAGTGTAGAATTTTTATACTGTAAATGCCTTCTATGTAGGGTATAATGTATTTAGTGTAGATGTTTCAGATATAGGGTATGATTTATATAGTGGACATGTGTATGTAGTGTATGATTTATATACTGTAGATGTCTTCTATGTACGGCATGATGTGTATAGTGTAGATGTTTTGTATTTAGGGTATGATGTAAATGTCTACGACCTAGGACTATTAACTTTACTTCACTTTAACAAGGAAGCATCCTCTATTTTCATATGAAACTGTTGTTTCAAATAATAAGGAAGGGGATTCTTTACTGTAAAAGCAGTAATATTACTGATCTCTGCCAGATGCCAAAACAATGGTATAGACCAACCTTATTTAGCGCAAGACATATTTGCTCTACAGATAAAGAATATCTCCTCAATATGCAGAATATTATAGACACATTTGAAGGGTACAATAGGGCTGAAGTAACTGATATAGGCATAGAAGTATATGCTAAAACTTGTGAAGAGATTATGATATCACAAAATAAAGTACAAAGTAAAAGAATTTATCTCCATGTTTGATAAACAGGCAGATATGATACGTCACATTATATGTAGATATTGGCAATATGGAGGAATATTTAAGGGTAAACCAAGATGCATTTTTAAACGAGGATCAGTTGCTTAGTCTGACATTAAACCTTTAGCAACGTCCAGTCAGACTGGCAATACATGAATGGGTACATATCCATGTCTATCTTGTTCTAACTGCCTTTAGTTATGAAAGGCCCTACTGTTCCTCATCCTACTAGAGGAAATTGTATTCCCCTGAAGGGATTTTTTAAGCGTCATACTCACGTGCGGCGAGGTTTATGTCGAGCAGACCAGCCGCAGTGTCAGAACGCGCACTAACGAACATAAGTCCACTATATATAAAACAAGTAAGACAAGTAGCACTAATCAAAAGGATGATGAAGGTGGTTGTATACAAAAAAGTACGGTCAGAACACCATGGCTCGGCATTTGTTTGAGGCTCGGTATCAGGTTAGTGAGCTTAAGTGGTGTGTACTAGAAGGAATACAGGTTTACAATTCTAGTGCTCTGACAGATTGCTTCAGAGTGAAGACAAAAACAATTCACTTTGCAATATGTGTCCATTAACAGTGTCCTACCTATTCCTAGATATCCCCTCCTGTATGGGCTGCATCAGCTCTTTAGGTCGCTATAGCTACAGACCTGTTTGATCTCTCCTGATAGGCTGCCAGCACTGGTTGCTATAGCTATAGACTTGGCTTCTACTTCAGCCTAGTGGAAGCTAGTAAACACACCCCTGAATTCAAAATGAAACAAAGAAAACAGGACTGAGGTGAGATGAATCAATGTAGTGAGACAACCCCTTTAAGTTTTGGTTGAGTATCGGTATCTGGTTTAGATATATACAGTATATATACAGTATCACACAAGTGAGTGCACCCTTCACATTTTTATAAATATTGTATTATATCTTTTCATGGGACAACACTGAAGATATGACACTTTGATACAATGTAAAGTAGTCAGTGTACAGTTGTATTACAGTGCAAATTTGTTGTGCCCTAAAAATAACTCAACACACAGCCATCAATGTGTAAACTGCTGGCGACAAAATTGAGTACACCCCTAAGTAAAAATGGACAAATTGTGCCCAATGCGTCAATATTTTGTGTGGTAACCATTATTTTCCAGCTCTGCCTTAACTCACTTGGACATGGAGTTCACTAGAGCTTCACAGGTTGCAGCCTCTGGAATCCTCTTCCTCTCCTCAATGATGATATCACGGAGCTGGTGGATGTTAGAGACCTTGCCCTCCTCCACCTTCCATTTGAGGATGTCCCACAGATGCTCAATAGGGTTGAGGTTTGGAGCATGCTTGGCCAGTCCAGCACCTTTACCCTCCTTTTCTTTAGCAAGGCAGTGGACATCTTGAAGGTGTGTTTGGGGGCAGGGCCGTTCCTAGGCTAAATTTCACTCAGGGCGAGGTGAAGAAATTTCGCTCCCCCCTGTAACATGATGCACCATAATGCAACACAGTGCATCACCATAAACCAATGCCAAAATATATAGAAAGCTTTACCACAATGTGCTACATATAAAATTACTAGATAATAGTTATACAGTTACCAAATAACACTGCTACACCAACCAGAATCCCAAGACCACTAAGACCACATATCACCAGCACACAGTGACCGAATAATACCAGCACACCATGACCACATATCACCACAGTGACAATAACACAAACCGTGTCCACAATCACCACCACATAGTGACTGAATAATACAAACTGACCATTACTGAATACAAACCATTATACTACAACCAATAGTACCGCCATACAGTGACCATACAGTGGTGGATACCAGCTGTACACAGGCTCTGCAGACATATAAATGGTTACAGTAAAGTTATATCTAGTGACTCACAGGAGACGTCTCTGAAGAGTTGGTCTCTTTTTCTTCTTCTTCTCCCAGACGGCAATACGACTACTCCCGACTCTTCACTGTAAAATTTACAAAACAAATATCTTAAGACTCTTCAATTTATCAGCACTTCCCAACCAATTCCTATCTCTATACAAACTCCCCATCTATAGTATCTCATATGGTAGCCATGTAGTAGCCCCCTTAGCCAGTGTAGCCCCCTGTAGCTAGTGATGCCCCCCATAAGCCAGTAGATGCCCCCAGTAGCCAGTTGATGCCCCCTGTAGCCAGTTGATGCCCCCTGTTGTCAGTAGATGTCCCCTGTAGCCAGTGATGCCCCCTGTAGCCAGAAGATGCCCTCTGTAGCCAGTGATTCCCCCCCGTAGCCAGTGATGCCCCCCTTGTAGCCAGAGATGCCCCCCTTGTAGCTAGTGTGTCCCCATTGTAGCCAGTGATGCCCCCTGTAGCCAGTTGATGCCCCCTGTAGCCAGTGATGTCCCCTGTAGCCAGTGACCCCCTGTAGCCATTGCCCCTGTAGCCAGTGATACCCCCTGTAGCCAGTGAATGCCTGTAGCCAGTAGATCCCGTAGCCAGTAGATGCCCTCTGTAGCTAGTGATCCCCACTTGTAGCCAGTGATGCCCCTGTAGCCAGTAGATGCCCCCTGTAGCCCGTAGATGCCCCCTGTTATCAGTAGATGCCCCTGTAACCAGTGATATGCCACTGTAGCCAGTAGATGCCCCTAGCAGTAGATGCCCTCTGTAGCCAGTGATGCCCCCCTTTTAGCCATTGATGCCCCTTGTAGCCAGTGATGCCCCTGTACCCAGTGATACCCCCAGTAGCCCGTGATGCCCCTGTAGCCAGTGATGCCCCCTGTAGCCAGTGATACCCCCTGTAGCCAGTAGATGCCCCCGTAGCCCAGATGCCTATGTGCAGTGAGCCCCCTTGTAGCCAGTGATGCCCTCCATGTAGCCAGAGATTCCCCCCCTGTAGCCAGTAGATGCCCCCATAGCCAGTAGATGTTCCCTGTAGTCAGTGATGCCCCCTTGTAGCCAGTGATGCCCCACCTGTAGCCAGAGATGCCCCCACTGTAGCCATAGATGCCCCCCCTGTAGCCAGTGATGCCCCCTGTAGCCAGTGATCCCCCTGTAGCCAGTGATGCCCCCTTGTAGCCAGAAGTCCTATTGTACATGTGCCCCCTGTGCCCGTGTGCCCCATTGTAGCATGTGGTCCCTTGTAGCCAGTGCTCCCCCACCTGTAGCCAGGATGCCCCACCTGTAGCCAGTGATGCTCCCTGTAGCCAGTGATGCCCCCTGTAGCCAGTGATACCTCCTGTAGCCAGTAGATGCCCCCGTAGCCAGTAGATGCCCTCTGTAGCCAGTGATGCCCCCCCTTGTAGCCAGTGATGCCCCACCTGTAGCCAGAGATGCCCCCACCTGTAGCCAGTAGATGCCCCCTGTAGCCAGTGATGCCCCTGTAGCCAGTGATACCCCCTGTAGCCAGTGATACCCCCTGTAGCCAGTAGATGCCCCCGTAGCCAGTAGATGCCCTCTGTAGCCAGAGATGCCCCCCTTGTAGCCAGTGATGCCCCCCCTGTAGCCAGAGATGCCCCCTGTAGCCTGTAGATGCCCCCGTAGCCAGTAGATGCCCTCGTAGCCAGTGATGCCCCCCTTGTAGCCAGTGATGCCCCACCTGTAGCCAGAGATGCCCCCCTGTAGCCAGTGATGCCCCCTGTAGCCAGTGATGCCCCTCTGTAGCCAGTGATGCCCCCCTTGTAGCCAGTGATGCCCCATTTGTAGCCAGTGTGCCCCCATTGTAGCCAGTGTGCCCCCATTGTAGCCAGTGTGCTTCCCTTGTAGCCAGGATGCCCCCATTGTAGCCAGTGTGCCCCCCTTGTAGCCAGGATGCCCCCATTGTAGCCAGTGTGCCCCCCTTGTAGCCAGGATGCCCCCATTGTAGCCAGGATGCCCCCCTTGTAGCCAGGATGCCCCCATTGTAGCCAGTGTGCCTCCTTGTAGCCAGGATGCCCCCATTGTAGCCAGTGTTTCCCCCTTGTAGCCAGGATTCCCCCATTGTAGCCAGGATGCCCCCATTGGAGCCAGTGATGCCCCCCTTGTAGCCAGGATGCCCCCCTTGTAGCCAGGACGCCCCCCTTGTAGCCAGTGATGCCCCTGTAATTCTAAAATAACAAAAGAGTACTCACCTGGGTCCGCGCGTCCCGGTCCGGAGCTGCTCAGCAGTGGGGCTGCAAAGCGTGTAACAGCGTGACGTCATCAGCTGCTTCACTGCACGCAGCTACCCCGGGGTCTCTCGGCGGCAGAGCTGCAGCCGAGGAGATCGGCGTCACAGGGGGCGCGGTGAAGCTGTGCGCCCCCTGCGACGCTGTGTATGTATCGGCGCTCAGTGAGCGCCGATACCCTAGAGGGGAGGAGGCAGGACGGGAACGATCCGTCCCGCCTCCTCCCTGTAGCTGCTGGACTCTGCGGACTGTTATAAAAACAGTCGCGCAGAGTCAGGGGCGATCTGCAGGGTGGGCGGTCCCGGCGCCCCCCGTGGGTGAGCGGAGTCGCGGTGCCCCGGGCGATCCCCGCCCTGCCCGCCCCTAGGAACGGCCCTGTTTGGGGGGTATTATTATGTTGGAATACAGCCCTGCGGCCCTGTGGTTTCTGAAGGGAGGGGATCATGCTATGCTTCAGTATGTCACAATACATGTTGGCATTCATGGTTTCTTCAATGAACTGTAGCTCCCCACAGCCGGCATCACTCATGCAGCCCCAAACCATGACACTCCCCACCACCATGCTTGACTGTAGGCAAGATACACTTGTCTTCTTACTCCTCACCTGATTGCAGCCACACATGCTTGACACCATCTGAACAAAAATAAGTTTATCTTGGTCATATCAGACCACAGGACATGGTTCCAGTAATCCATGTCTTTAGTCTGCTTGTCTTCAGCAAACTGTTTGCAGGCTTTCTTGCGCATCATCTTTAGAAGAGGCTTGATTCTGGGACAACAGCCATGCAGACCAATTTGATGCAGTGTGTGGTGTGTGGTCTGAGGACTGACAGGTTGACCTACCCTCCCCTCACTCCTTTAACCTCTACAGCAATGCTGGCGGCACTCATACATCTGTTTTGAAACGACCATCTATAGATATGATGCTGAGCACGTGCATTCAACTTCTTTGGTCAACCACGGCAAGACCTGTTCTGAGTGGAACTGTTTTAGTAAACCGCTGTATGGTTTTGGCCACCATGCTGCACCTCAGTCTCAGGGTGTTGGCAATCTTCTTATACCAAGGCCATCTTTATGTAGAGCAACAATTCTTTTTATCAAATCCTCAGTTCTTTGCCACGAAGTGCCTTGTTGAACTTCTAATGACCAGTGTAAGAGGGTGTGAGAGTGATAACACCAAATTTAAAACATCTGCTTTCCATTCACATCTGTGAGCTTGTAAGACTTATGAGTCACATGACACAATGGAGGGAAAATGGCATATTGGGCACAATTTGTCCATTTTCACTTGAGGGTGTACTCACTTTTTTGTCATTTATTTAGTCATTGATGGCTGTGTGTTAAATGATTTTGAGGGCACACCAAATACACTGTACACTGTACTAGACTGACTAATTTACATTGTATCAAAGTGTCATATCTTCAGTGTTGTCCCATGAAAGATATAATACAATATTAACAAAAATGTGAGGGGTGTACTCACTTATGTGAGATACTGTATGTAATGGATAGTGTGTTTTACTCTAGTAATTATCCCTTAGGGTATTTAAAGAGATCCCAATACTTACCACGCATGCTTGAAACGTTGCTTGACTGCACGTTTTTGCAAACGGCTCCTTTCCTCTACATGGCCTGACCAGTGATTATACTTTTTGAATCATATGGAAATAATCCCAACAGGAGGATAAGCTTATTACATGGTTAAACATATCCATTGAAGCAAATACATCTGAATAAGCTTTGCACGATTTTGTATGTGTTTTTGATATTAGTAAAAAGAGGTAATATATTAGCCATGTTAACCTTTTTATGTCAGTCAGAGGAACCTTCCTAGAGTATAAGGACTTGTCCCCACGGTCTGGGTTTTTACCCGGTTTTACAGACGGTTTTCAGTTTTGAAAGCCGTCTGTAAACCGGGTGTCAACCTAACACGGACCTCTATGGAAAATCCATGCAGCGGTCCCCACTGTACGGATTTTCCGTCAGACGTTTTTTTAGACTGCCGGCGGTCTGAAAAACATAGAACATGTTCATTCTTCTGCCTGGTTTTCGGGTGGAACATGAACATGTCTATGTGAAGGGGGGAGGACTTTTCTCCGCAAACCGCAGACAAAAACTGTCCCCCTGTGTCCCGTGTACAAGGACCCTAAACAGAGCAAATACTGGTCGGGATTTCTGACCGGTATTTGTCCTGTGCTGTGTTAATGGCCCCATTAGAATATTATAAACTATGGTTAGTAGATTGCTGAAGATGAGTCACTGTTCTAGGGATTTATCCCGATTGCTAGATTTAGTGTCAAGAAATAATTTTTCCCCTAAAATGAGTAAAATTGGCTTCTGCTTAGGGTATGTTCAAATGGCCGATTTTAACGAGGAACTCAATGTGGATTCTGCATTAAAATCCTGCTGTAATCTGATGGTCATTTGTTTAAATGCCCTATCCGCATTGAAGTTTACACAGCGAACTACAACGTGGATTTTCCACGCTGGCAAAATAAATAATAAACGTTAAATTTTTTGAGCAGATCCTTGTTAGATTCCTCGTCGCCTTTGTTGAGTAAGGGCATGTCCCCACTGCACGGGTTTTCGGATGGTTTTTTCAGACGGTTTGCGGTTTTTTCAGACCGCCTGAAAAACCGGCTGAAAATGAGCACAATGGTGCTCTATGGAAAACCCGTGCAGCAGTCCCCACTGCACGGGTTTTCTGTCCGGCGGTATTTTCGCCGGCCGCCCGCAAAACATTCTACAAGCACAATTTTTCGTCCGGTTTTCGGACGGAATCTGTGCTTGTGAATGTGAAGGGGGAGGGGTTATCTCCGCTCATCGCGGAGAAAAGCCGTCCCCCTCGCAGCCGTGGGGATGGCCACAAAACAGGACATTTGTCCTCTGCTGTGGGAACACACCCTAAAAATCCTTGGCAGAAATCTCATTGGATTTCAGCTGAGGAAAACATGTAAGATTTTTACGATTGAACATACTCTTATGGGGGTCTTAGTATAATGGTATAGTGTATGTGTCTTCTAGATACGGTATAGGTTTAGTTTATTGTATGTACTGTGAGATGTGTACGTAATATAGATGTCCTGTATGTAGCATAAGGTATATAGTGCATTTGCAGTGTTATGTAGGATACGATGTGCATTGTGTGTATAATGTGTATGTAATATAAAGTCTAGGTGACGTCTATGTTGTGTATAATATAAATGTTCTGTGTGTAGTGCATAATATGTACCGTATTTATTGCATGATGTATATGTGGTGTATAGTGTAAATGTCTTGTATGTAGTATATGTAATGTATGGTGAAAATGTCATCTGTGTAGAGTATGATATTTATACAGTGCATGATATTTATGTACTGTCATTGCAAATGAGGAAGTGCAGCATGTTCCCGTACGAAACTCGTAGTGCCCTTGTTCATATTTCTTTTATGCTTTATATTTTATGGGTTTTAATGATTGTTACTTACTGAAATTAAAACGGACATAATTTACTTGGAATGTTTCCCGATTCCTATTTTGTCAACTTCAGCTAAAACTTTACTTATATTTTGATTCGCATACCTACTGCTTGACCTCCACCACAGGTCGTATTATATACGTCATTCAATTCATTCAGATAAAAGAATATTCCTGTATGTACTCTGGCTCAGTGGTTAGCACTGTTGCCTCTCAGCAATTCCCACCAAGGACAAAGTCTGCATGGAGCTTGTATGTTCTCGTGGGTTTCCCTTGGGTACTCCGGTTTCCCAGACACTACAAAAAAACATATTGATAGGTTAATCTGAAATTTAGACCACCCCAATGGGGAAAGGGAGCAATATGAATAATAAAAATCTCTGTACAGCGCTGTGAAATATGATGGTGCTATATAAATGAATAACATAAATTGTATACAATGTGTACTTATGTATAATACAGTATCTTTAATGTACTGTATAAACCTAGTGCATTGTATTCAGTATATGATGTGTCTAGTGTAGATGTCTTGTTTATAGTGTGATAGTGTGTGGTATATGTAGCATATCATTTGTGTACAATTTAATTTTTTTTACTGTGGGTATAACCTTGTATGTAATGCATTATGTCTATGTAGTATATACCGTAGTGTATATAGTGTGTCTTCTGAATAGTGTTACATAGTTATTACGCTTGAAAAAAGACGTTCATCAAGTTCAACCAAGTGAATAACCCTAATGAAGGGTAGGTAGTGATGTTGTGAGTCTAGGATGGAGACATTAAATAATTGATGTGTCAGGTATCAGGTGTTCTGCTGGGAGTGGGGAGGGAGGGGGTTCAACTCTCTCTCTTGTTGTTATATGAAGGTGGCACATGACAAATACCAGGACACCATGGCTCTGACAATATCCCACTATAATTATGATTGGTAGGAAAGCTGCTATAATATACAGATATTATATACTATACTATATACTATATTATATACATTCTATGTATTAAACATGCATGTATATATTATACATGTACTTATGCATTTGCTGGTGCTAGGGATCAGTTACTTAATGTGATGGGGAAGCTTTGTGTAAATATTGTCCCCCTTGCCACCATATGTTATATAAAGCAGGGAGATTACAGGACATTATATGGTTATTTGTGGCCTATCATGGTTTAGGCTCTCATTCAGTGTATAAGAGGCATTCATGGGATGGGCACAGAAGGAATGCTCTATTCTCTTTGGTAAAAGAAAGACTCCTCTGTACTTACACAATACACAAGAACTGGGAGTTGACAGACATCTGAAATTGGTGAAGTCACATTTTACTTTACATACATGACGAGGGACCTGGGGTATGTACACCCAATATGATGTGTCTCATGGTCCTTTTGTGTCTAAGCAGAGAGAGCATGTACGTCAAGTATTACGTGTCTCATGGTACTTGTATGCGCAGGGGGTGAGGCAACACATGTAGGAAATATTATTATTATTAACAATATTAATAATAAAGTTATGTACACACGGCTTATTTTGGGACACATTTCGCCACGTATTGCGAGTGTACTGCGCTCTAATCCAAGCGAAATGCGGTCCAATCATTACGGTAATCCATAGCTCTCATAGAGAACTATGGATTACGCCTCCTCTCCCCGGGCATACAATACGATCGTATTGTACGAGTGGAGAGATAAGTGACATGTCAGCATATCTATGGGGCCGACGAGCTGCCGCCCCCCCTCCACCGCGCAGCGGAAGTACGCGCGATCAGCACAACTCAAGAAGACCCGCCGTAATTGCGTGCCGTACAGTACACCCTGCAATTAAGCAATGTGAACATACCCTAAGGAATAATAATATTGAACAACAACAATATTTTCTACAAGATTGTAAGGGGATGGTCAGAAAAGAAAGCACACCAACAACAAATGTATCTAAGAGGATTATATTATATCCACAATCCAAACAGTGTACAATGGGTAAAATCACAGCAAGGTAATACGCTGCAAAAAGTTAAACAATCATAGACATAGTAGTATAGAATACATATAACTATATATTGTAAATCCCGTACAAACACAACCAATTCTGGACCAAGTTCCCCCTGGCCTGTGACTTCCTCTCTAAAGACACCGCTTTCTCTCCACAGAGGTTTCCTCAAGAACTCCCCTCCATCAAGACCTCTCCTCCTGTCGCCCTAGATGCCCACTTTCCACACAATAAGGAGACAATGTATCTCTCCTGTGATCAACAAACTGCTTTGTTCTCTCCTCAGATTTCTAAAATGCTACTTATAAGGGAACATTGTATCTCTCCTGTGATCAGAAACTACATTGTTCTCTCCCAAATATATTTATAGAACAATACCTAAAACCAGTTTTGGGCAATAAACGCTCCTGATTAGCAAGGCAGACGGCCTTTGATCACACCAATTGAAACTGATCATAGAAACCGTATCTAGACCTGTCAGCCATACTACTGATTCTACATTTACCTTCACCTATACAATATAAGTTTTAATATATATATAATATATATATATATATATAATATATATATATATATATATATATATATATATATATATATATATATAATCTATATATATCTAACACATGTACCTTATATGATTAGTCCTATGTTACACATACAGTATTTAAAGGGGACAGGAGCTCATGTAATGCAGAGGTTCTAATGTCAGACTCGCAGCCAACTATAAACTTAGTGACATCTACTTGTGAGAATGTGCTCACTGCACAGGACTGCAGCCATGCTGCTCTGATCATGTGTCTTTTTATTACATAGCCGAGTCACATTATTATGACCACCAGCTGATATCCAGAATAACCCCTGTCTGCAGCACAGACAGCAGCTAGATGGGCAAGGAGTGACTCAGTAAGGTTGTGATAGGTTGTTATAGATATCTGGAGCCATGCTGACTGCATCCCACAGCTGCTGGAGGGCGCGTGGGGGAGGATCCATAAAGAAAATACAACAATCGTGGTGCTCCCACAGATGCTCAAGTCTGTGGAATTAGTGGCCAGGAAGAACTTGGAAGTCTTAGTCATGCTCTTCCAACCAATCTCGGACATTTCTAGACTTTTAACATGTCCTATTGTCTTGCTGGAAGGACCCACTGTCCCAGGAAGATAATCAGCATGTATGGGTGTACGTGATCTGCAAGGATGGATTCATACCAAAATCGGTTGAGCATGCATTCTACATGGATGAGTGACCTAGAGAACGCCACAAAAAGATTCCCTAGATCACAACGTTGCCACTACCAGTTTGTGTTCTTCCAGCAATGGTTGCATGGTGTTTGTTCTCTGATGTTTCTTGCCTGACATGCTAACGTCCATTTGTTGAATGAAGTAAAAAATATGACATCAAATAATGCAATTTTTTGCCAATCAGTGGAGGTTCAATTCCAATATTGCTTTAAGAAATTGAAGCCTTTTCTGGAGAGGTGCAGTGACCATCCATCTGCTTCAGAGCCCCATACTCAATAGGGTTCACTGAACTGTTGTTTCAGATACAAGTCTGGTAGCCCACTGTAGTGTGTTGGTCTGTCCTTGTGCATCTTCATAGCTGACATTAGCCTCTCACATCAATGGTACATGGTGCTCTGCAGTATCCACATTGCATATTCACAATGGTGTCATTCAGGGGCGTAGCCATAAGGGGAGCAGAGGTAGCAGTCGCTACCAGGCCCTGCAGCCTGAGGTGGCCCAAATGCTCTCCTGCCACATAGGAAGACACCAGTGTTATAACACATTGTAGTTGGGAGGCCCAATTTCACTTTCTGCATTGGGGCCTAGGAGCTTCAAGTTATACCTCTGGTGCCATTTGTCCACTTATGATACACTTCTACCACAGCAGCCCGCAAAAAGTTTACAAACTGTGCAGTTTTAGAAATACTGCCACCCTTGGCCTGGAGCCCATTGTTCCTTTTTATAAATCTGACAAATGACCTCTACTACCCATAATAGTGAAATGGAAGTAGCCTCAAAGGGGCTATTCTGTCCTTGTGGGGGTTCAAATTAGCTTAAAAATAACAAAGGGTGCACCGAGAAAACACATCACAACATGCCTTGCTGCTATGAAAGTGCTTTCTGCTTTATTCAAAAAATGGCAGCTTTAGTTATACTTTTGCAAATTAGTAGATAAGAAGCATCACATGTACCTGGCTGTGAGGGTCTATTGGTACGTCCTTATCTCCAGACCCCTCCTCACAGCCAGGAATGTTTGGACACAGGGTGTAACTTCAGAAGAGGTGCCATCTTGGATTATACGACGATCTCTGCAAACTACTACTGTTAACATATTAGTGACAAGAGATAAACAGACAGCTTTACATGCTGTATTACATACGTATGTGAGGTATATACTACCTAATACATTAAAATGGAGACACAAAGGATCACACATATATAACCTTTGTTCCCATCCACAACAGTTCCCCCCTTGAGACTTTGGTCTCATTTTAATCTTTCTCCTTTATTTTATTTATTTATTTATTTATTTTTCGCATGTAGCAACAAAGGATATGTGTGCAGACAGCCTATCACACACTTCATATACCCACCAAACCAGCTCACAACACATGACTTCATGAGTTACGTGCTGCCAACGTCCAAAGTAGGACGTGGTTATAATAATGTGACTCCACTGTGTATTAAATGAAATACAGCTAAAGAGAGCAGAGATTGTCACAATGACTAGAAGCTTCATATGCGCCTTCCTTGGAAACTGAAAGTTATTCTCCCTCTGCAACTACTGGGGGGTGGTTGTGTTTGCGCCCCGTGAAGGATACTGAACATGATTCTGCTTGTTCTGTCCAGAAATACCCTGCAGCTACTGTATGTAAGGGGAGGGGTGTCTATATTATATTATTACTGAGTATCTCTATCTCCCTAGGGTGCCAGAGGCTGCAATCTGCACCACTACTCCCAGCGCTCCATCTTCAAACTGACCCCTTGTATGAGGGACACCCAGAGATCCAGTGGTAAGTATCCCCCGCCCGCCCGTGTGAGGGAGGGGCTGAAAGCTGAACGATCAGGTTAGATCACATTCCTCTCATTACTTGTCAGCTCAGAGATAGACATGGGCCCACAGCTGAGACCATCACCCTGCAGCCGAAGGGACTCCACCAAGTATACTGCCTGTATCAGGTATGGCTCATACTGCACCAGGTATCAGGTATATATAGTTTTAGAGCTGTGTATACCTCCAGTATTAGGAATATGCCTCATACATGTTGAGTATACAGCTAGTGTCTTCTGTAGTCTCTGAATTGTGCTTCCTTCAAGGCCCCTTTTAGAGTCATACGAACACAGAAGCTTGATGGCATACATGGCTTGTCTGGTCTGCCCTTATTATATCTTTAGATTAGGACAGATACAGGTTTATCCCAGGCAGGTTTCTACTCACTCTTAATTTTCAAACCACATCTACTGGAAGTTTGTTCCAAGCATCTACTACTCTTTTTGTAAACTATTTTCTGACGTTGCTTCTGATCCTCTCCCCCATTTCAGATTGTGCCCCTTGTTCCCTCCTCCACCTTATTTATACCTTTATCATACTTAAAGGTTTCAGTCATATCCTCCCTTTATCTTTTGTCTTCCTGGCTATAAGTTAGGTTCTTTTAACCTTTCTTGATAAGTTTAGTGCTTCCTTTGCCTGTTTCTGATATTGGTTGTAGTCTGTGAGTTGTGATTGTCTCTGATCTGCCATCCCTGCTTTTCTTCCTCTGCTTGTGTTTTAGTCTCTGAATCTTCCCTCTTCCTGTGCTTTCTAATCTCCTGGTCAATTTCACCTGTGTCTGATGTGAGTTGTAGTTTCTCACTTGTACTCCCTCTCCTGCTCCTCTTTTTCCACATATGGCTCATATGGTTTCTAGTCTCTGAATTGTGCCTCTCCCTGGTATACCTTTCTCACATGTGTCATTCTCATGATATGTGTAGTAGTCTCTGAGTTGTGCACCTTTTCTCCTTTCATTCTTTCTGGCCTGTTTCTGATAGGGGTTGTAGTCTATGAGTTGTGCCTTCCTGTCCTTCACTTATATTTCTCGTCTGTCTTTGATAGAGGTCGTAGTCTCTGAATTGTGCATATCTCTTTGCTCCCTCCCCTGCTACCCTTTTTCACCAGTCTCTGATATGGTTAATAGTCTCTGAAATGTGCACCCTTCCTGTGCTCCTGTTTCACACTTGTCTTTGATATGGGTTATAGCAGTGTCGGACTGGGGGGTCTGGGGCCCAAGAGGAATTGATCTTTGGGGCCCACCCCACAGCTACTGTACTTGAAAATATTACCGGCCTCTCGGACATAAATGCGACCATTTTAACTCATAATACATTGTGCAAAACAGAACTGTATTGTGTAGTACGCAATACCGAGTGAGTCATATCTGTCTGTTTCACATATCTGTTTGTCTCACACACTTGTCACAGTCTAACATATCATAGACACATGGCTAAGTACAGTGCCTTGCGAAAGTATTCGGCTCCCTTGAACTTTTTAACCTTTTGCTACATTTCAGGCTTCAAACATAAAAATATAAAATTTTAATTTTTTTGTTAAGAATCAACAAGTGGGACACAATTGTGAAGTGGAATGAAATTTATTGAATTTTTTAAACTTTTGTAGAAAATAAAAAACTGAAAAGTGGGGCGTGCAAAATTATTCGGCCCCCTTAAGTTAATACTTTGTAGCGCTACCTTTTGCTGCGATTATAGCTGCAAGTCGCTTGGGGTATGCCTCTATCAGTTTTGCGCATCGAGAGACTGAAATTCTTGCCCATTCTTCCTTGGCGCACAGCTGGAGCTCAGTGAGGTTGGATGGAGAGCGTTTGTGATCAGCTGGAGCTCAGTGAGGTTGGATGGAGAGCTTTTGTGAACAGCTGGAGCTCAGTGAGGTTGGATGGAGAGCATTTGTGAACAGCAGTTTTCAGCTCTTTCCACAGATTCTCGATTGGATTCAGGTCTGGGCTGTGACTTGGCCATTCTAACGTTTATTTGGGAACCTTCCATTGTAGATTTTGCTTTATGTTTGGGATCATTGTCTTGTTGGAAGATAAATCTCCGTCCCAGTCTCAAATCTTTTGCAGATTCCAACAGGTTTTCTTCCAGAATTGTCCTGTATTTGGCTCCATCCATCTCCCCATCAATTTTAACCACCTTCCCTGTCCCTGCTGAAGAAAAGCCCAAACCCTGATGTTGCCCCCACCATGTTTGACTGTGGGGATGGTGTGTTCAGGGGGATGAGCTGTGTTGCTTTTACGCCAAACATATTGTTTTGCATTGTGACCAAAAAGTTGGATTTTGGTTTCATCGGAGCAGAGCCCCTTCTTCCACATGTTTGGTGTCTCCCAGGTGGCTTGTGGCAAACTTTAAACAAGACTTTTTATGGATATCTTTGAGGAATGGCTTCTCTCTGCCACTCATTCCATAAAGGCCAGATTTGTGCAGTGTAACGACTGATTGTTGTCCTATGACTCTCCCACCTCAGCTGTAGATCTCTGCAGTTCATCCAGAGTGATCATGGGCCTCTTGGCTGCATCTCTGATCAGTCTTCTCCTTGTTTGAGATGAAAGTTTATAGGGACGGCCGGGTCTTGGTAGATTTGCAGTGGTCTGATACTCCTTCCATTTCAATATAATCGCTTGTACAGTGCTCCTTGGGATGTTTAAAGTTTGGGAAATCTTTTTGTATCCAAATCCGGCTTTAAACTTCTCCACAACAGTATCACGGACCTGCCTGGTGTGTTCCTTGGTCTTCATGATGCTCTCTGCGCCTGAAACAGAACCCTGAGACTATCACAGAGCAGGTGCATTTAGACGGAGACTTGATTACCCAGAGGTGGATTATATTTATCATCATCAGTCATTTAGGACAACATTGGATCATTCAGAGATCCTCACTGAACTTCTGGAGCGAGTGTGCTGCCCTGAAAGTAAAGGGGCCGAATAATATTGCACTCCCCACTTTTCAGTTTTTTATTTTTTACAAAAGTTTAAAATATCCAATAAAATTTGTTCCACTTCACAATTGGGTCCCACTTGTTGTTGATTCCTCTCAAAAAAATTAAAATTTTATATCTTTATGTTTGAAGCCTGTAATGTGGCAAAAGGTTGAAAAGTTCAAGGGGGCCGAATACTTTCGCAAGGCACTGTAGCTGAATCCAAATCCCACCACCCCCCACCAGCTTACAGACAATATCCCCCTCCACGTGTCCCTTGGTCTCACCACCTTCTAAAATATACTCCAGCAAGAAAGTAAAAATGTAACTCCTAATCACAGGGTCAGGTGTGCATTCACTTTTACAATCAGGGACAAGTGTACGCTGCCACTATACTAGCGCCGATATAACCTACAACACCGCCATATGGAGACCACATAGTGGTCCGACACCAGCTCAGGTCACATCACATTACAGTGAATACAGCACTGATCCAATATAGAAGCAAAAAAACCCCTGACATCCAGGGACACACAGGAGATGTCATCTCTGATGAGTCGTTCTCTTCTCTCATGACTTGTTCTTTTTCCGTTTTCTTCTCCATCCGTTCCACACCGCCATTATGACTTGTCCCGGACACAACTCATCCCTGCAGAATTTACACACAAATATCTTAGAATCCTCACTTTTCTAGCATCTCTTTATCTATTCCCACCTCTGTACAAACCTCCCAGGGGTAGGAGAGTGGGTACAAGGCATACCTTAGAAGCACAATCTCCTAAGTGGTTGGAGGGTGGGGAGAGGAGATTATGCTACAGCTATGGGCTGCTCCCCCAATTATATTACCAGGTAGGTAGGCAAGACCCCAGGTAGCTAGATAGACCCTATTTAGGTAGGTAGACTCCCACTGGATAAGTTGGTAGGCTGACCCCAGGTAGGTTGGTGGGTATGCCCAAGTAAGGTAGATAAGTAGGCCATGGGTGGGTAGGTAACTAGCCCCCTGGTAGATAAGTAGATGGTAGGCAGGGCCTCCGTTAGAGTGTAGTCAGGGCCCCACTTAGATGGTAGGCAGGGCCCCCCCTTTTATTTATATATATAATATATATATATAATAAATATATTATATATATAATATATATATATATATATATATATATATATATATATATATATATATATATATATAAAAAAGAACAACAACTCACCTTTCTCCCGCTCTCAGACGCTCCGAGCTGCCCGCCGGTTTCTAGGCCTACCAGGGTGAACAGTGGAGCGCAAGCGAGTCCTCGACTCCCGGACCCTGCCTATGAATGCTTGGGACACAGGGCCCAGGCGTTCAGAGTCAGGAGCGGCGGCACTACCTCCGGGGCCCACAGGAGCTCTAGGTCCAACAGGGATCCACCGACTCCCCGGTGGGCCAGTCTTGGGTTGTAGTCTCTGAGATGTGTGCCTTTATGCTCCTGTTTCTCACTTGTCTTTGATATGAGCTGTAGTTTCTGAGTTGTGCTTTCACTTTGCTCTCTTCCCTACTTGTTTTTCTTACCTGTCTGTTGCCTAGGTTGTGGTCTCTCAGTGGTGCCCCCTCCATGCTCCTCTGCCTTTTTCTGTTTATGGGTTGACGGGGTGGCAGACCCAGACCGCAGAGGGCCCTTGTTCAAGAATGGTATATGGGCCCCTCATTATCTGGTCGCCAATCTGACATTAAGAGGCAGCTTATTAATTTTAAAGTGGGCGTTGACCCCCTTACCTACTATGGCCTATGGGCCGCAAGGGTTGCGCCAATGATATTTCCATTCTGGGTAGAAGTTGTGCCCTCTCTTTCTGCTCCTCTTATTTGCCTGCCTCTAATGAGTTGTAGTCTCTGCATTGTGCTCCCTCCCCTGATTCTCTTCCTCCCCTTTCCTCCCCTCTGCCTGCTCCCTCCCGTTTGACTCTTTTTTTTTCCTGTCAAAGTTTGTTAGACCCGGAACCCTCAAGGGGTATGATCAGCAGGAAAGAGTTTGGTGGCACAGGGGCGAGTTTTGGGTTTGGTGCAGCCCGAGGGGGATAGGGCACAGCTTGCCGAGTGGGTTATTTCAGCAGCTAAATGGTTAACGTTGAAACAAACTTGTACAGGACTGTGACCTTGGTGAAATGTAGGCACTGGGGCGGGGAAAAAAAAATCCGTAAATTTTCCTTCACTGCTCTAAAGGAAGGCATTCTTTCCTTGTTTGACTTCTAATTTCCAAATAAAACGGTTTTTCTTATTTCCTTGTCAATGCGAAATTTTTCTAGGCACCTGCATTGTGAAAGTATTGGGTTAACTATGTGTAGCTGGGATAGGGCGGGAGCAGTGTTTCGCTTCTGAGGATTGTTATGCAGTTCTGAAACAACAAATTCAGTTCGGTATACAAGGTACTGTATGGGTCCTGAGGCTCGGTATGCAAGATATGGGTTCTTAGGCTTGTTATACAAGGTATGGCTTCAGAGGTTCATGGGAAAAGGATAGGGGTTCTTGGCTGTTATACAAGGTTGGCTTAGAGGTTCAGTGGGCAAATAGGGGTTCTGGGGCTCTTATAAAAGGGAGGGCTCAGAGGTTCAGTATCAAGTTTATGGGTTCGGGGTTGTTAAAAGGTATGGTTCAAGGTTCAGTAGGCAAGATATGGGTTCTGAGGCTTGTTATACAAGGTATGGCTTCAGGGGGTTCATAGCAAATATGGGTTCTGGGCTTTAAAAGGATGGTTCAGAGGTTCATAGAAAGGGATGGGTTTTAAAAAGGCTCGGTTAAAAAAAGGGTAGGGGTTCTGGGCTTTTATACAAGGAGGGGTTAAAGGGTTCAGTAGGCAAAATGGGTTTTAGATTAAAAAACAAAGTTGGGTTAGAACAATGGCCAGGTTTGGGTATACAAAAGGTATATTTTCAAGGCGAAGGGTTTTTTGGGGATGGGTAAAAAAGGCATTGGTTTTTCTAAGGCTGTAGGAAAAGGCAAGGAATAGCAACATGGGGTTTTCTGTGCTATACAAGTTTTGGGTTTTCAAGGGCCCATAGCAAGAAGGGTTTTTAAAGCGGGTAAAAAGTAGGGGTTCGGAGGGCGGTAACAAGATTTGGGTTTTCTAAGCTTGTAAAAGAAGGGTTTTTTAAAGGGAAGTAGGAAAATATGGTTTGAGGCTGTTATCAAGGATCTTAATTTTATGACAATAAAATGGTCGCAAAAAAAATAATTTTTTTTGGGTTTTTTTACTGGTAAAAAATTTTGGTTTGATTTTTTTAAGTATATTTTAAAATTATTTCATCTTTTTGTTAAAGGATTAACTACTTTTTTGGTTGTTTTTGTAATGTTGCAGAAAAAATGGAACAAATGTGCACATGTGAACTATGCAAAAACTTAAAGGGCTAGTGCCATTTCAAGAAATCCTCTTCTCTGGCCGCTCGTTGCTAACTGCGGTCTGGCCCTGCATATGAAAAGGAGGGGGGCAGCTTTTGTCTTTCCCCATTCACTTCTATGGGGGTTCCGATAACAGAGTGTGTCAATCGCAGGGGGCAAAAATTAAAAGCTAGCAATGAAAGGCCCGAGAAAGAATTTCCAGAAACTGTACTACCCCTTTAACCCAGTGTTTTCTATCCGTTAAAAATAATTCCAATATAGAACAAAGTGCACATTGAACACAACACCATTCGGGAAAAAACTAGAAATGTGAATAAAACCATTAAAATAATTGCTATCTTTTTTAATGGAAAAAAATGGACTTAATAAAGATCGGAAATTAGTCCTATGGATTCTGTATCCCATATACAATAAAAGATTTAGAGGGACTATGGGTTTTTTTTTGTTATCCGGGGTCACAGTACTTGTTGCAGGTGTCTGTGCTCTGGATTTGGACCTTATACACTGGTATTCATGTTTGTATGAATGTGTTTCATTCCTGCCTTATCTGCAGAAGTTCATTTTAACCCTCTGCTATTCTGTCCTTTGGGTCCCCCCCGGGGTGTGGTGGGGGGAAGACTTCTAGTATCCCATCCCCTACTTGGGGGATCCCTGAAACAAGATGGTCAAGGACCCCCAGAAACAGAGGAGCCGGGGCAGAACCCTCAAGACAGGAATGTAATACAGGAGCTGAGAGGAGCACAGAGGCCACCAATGGCAAAGGTCCAAGAAAGGACTGCACAGCAGGAAAGGAAAACTCCTCCAGGAAAGAGAAGGCCTGAGCTCAGTAATCAGCAAGAAACCACAAGACAATTCAAAGTACAGCTGCAGCTATGAGACTGCAGGCAGAGTCGAGACAGCAGCAAGAAAAAGATGACAAGATACAGTGTGTGCATCCAGCGGAAATCAGACAGCTGGAGGGTGACGGCCCCTCTCATGGGAAGAGTCGCTGTGTGCAAGAGCACTTGTTGCATGTGAAGTTACATGACATGCAGGACATGTTAGAGCAGAAACAGAAGCAGCATAAAGAGATGTGCAAGACCCTTCAAGAGGTGAGAACCCCGTCTTGGGCTTTTGGGTCACCTTTATGGGTTGTGTGGCAATCTTATTGGCTATGTGGTCACTCCTATGAGTTCCATGACACTCTTATGGGATGTCGGCATTTTGTATGAGCTTTGTGGTTACCCTTCTGAGTAGTGCTTGTGTTTTACAGATGCAACGTCAGGCTGAAGATATATCTAGTTTCCATATCCCACTGGTAAGTTGAGCTCACCAGTACATTTCTACTACATCTATAGATCTCACTACTGATCCCATTTTCAGGTGGAGACAATAAGGAGATGTTCAGGTGGAGACAATAAGGATTCTGATGTTGAAATTCGCATGGTCCGGGCGCGTTTTTTTACCAGGGCTGTGGAGTCGGAGTCGTTATAAAATAGACCGACTCAGATTCCTTAAATATATGTTAAGTTGGTCCAGTTAATTCAATGCAGTGCCAAGAGCAAGAAGAATTGGGTCTTGCCAGTGCCATTGCTCCCATATCTTCAGCCCTATCAGATGGGGAGTTTAATTTTGAAAAGTATTTGGATGACATGGAGCAGGCAAAGCGTTATCACAGGGAAAAGATTCTGCTCCTACAGCAAAATGACCAGATTTCAGCGAAATTTTTCACTTGCTTTCAAAGAAGTAGAAGAGCTCAACCATTCCTCAAAACTGACTGTGCATGAGGCAATTCCTTTATACACTGAGATTGTTAGAAATGTTGCCCATGTGGTCACTGACCCAAGTTAGTGTAGAGAGGTCGTTCTCTAGTCTGGAAATAATAAGATCAGATTTGAGGTAGTCTATGAAGAATCTGATGGCGGCGATACTATTTCTCAGAACAAATTCATAGATCAACAAATATTATTCAGGACGTTTTTGTTGTAAACAGTTTTTTCCCCACTTACTGCAGCGTTTTGCATATTTACAATTTTTTAAAAGTTTTTTGTGTTCTAAAGTTGTATCCAATAAATACACTGACAAGCAAAAAGGGTAAAAATGTTTTGACTTTCAGGCTCCATATTTCGCCATCCATGTTGAGACTCCATCATTTCATAGACAATTATATTGGCGATCTCATACATAACTTTGACCTGCAACTATTTAGCATATGCTTAGTCACGCAGCTTCTTGTCATGTAACTGCATTGTTACTGTTTTGCTCCTGGTGGTGAAGCAATCTTTTTCTTCTTGTTACTACAAATTACAACCTGTTCTCATATTTCCCATTAGCTCAGTGTGTTATTAGGCTGAATCCCAAGCGAAAGGTCACTGGTTTGAGCAGCCATGAAGAAGATTTCCCAAGAAAAGTGAAGCAGCATCATCCAGCTCATCAATAGTGGTCTCTTGGCTTAGAAAATTGCCAAACTGCATTCTGTGAGGGCCTGACATCTGGAAGAATATGAAATGTAGTCCATCCATTCATTCCAAAGCCAAGAGGTGACATCCAGGCAAAATATCAGAGTCAACAAGTCACAAGGTCTATCAGTTCTATCACAACAGACACAGCAGTGGAGGTGACTCATATGCTTCATAAGAGTTAGATTACAGACGTCCATGCAAGCACCATGCAACACGCATTATACAGGTCTGGAATGATGCCCCAAAAAAAGGTGAAGAAGCCGCGACTTCAATCTTGTCGTAAGAAGCGTCGGCTCGAGTTTGCAAAAAAGTACAAAAAATGGAAGATTGGAAATGGATGATTTAGAGCGATGAGATGAAAGTCAATAGACCAGGCTCTGATGGGGGCAAATGGGTTTAGAAGAATCAAGAGGAAAGGGGCTAACTGATCGAGAAATTGAGGAACTTGTCAAGTTCGGTGGATGAAGCCTGAAGATATAAGGATGTTTTACAGTCAAAGGTGTTGGATACTTGACCAGGATCAATGTTGATCTCAATACACTTGAGTACTATGGGTAGGAAAAGGACAACATAGTGTTCCAGCAGGACGACCTGAAGCAGACGTCAAGGTTGGAGAAGGAATGATTCAATGTCAATGAAGTAGAGTTGCTGTATTGGCCTCCACAGTCCCCAGACCTCCAACACTTCTGGGTAAAGTTGAAGAAAAAGCTGTATTCATATCCAAGTCCAGTCTGCACCAACATTGGGAACGTGTAGAAGAGACCTGGGATCAGATTTTGGTAAAGATATGCTTGAATTTGAACCAGAGCCCAGAAGGATTCAGGCAGTGCTGAAAGCCAAAGGTGGATTTACCCAATACTAACAAAATAATACAAATTAACATTTTGATGTTTAGGAGCAAAACAGTAACAATGCAGTTACATGACAAGAATCTGCAGAACTAAGCAGATGCTAAATACTTGCAAGTCAAATTTATGTGTAAGCTAGGTAAGATGATTGTCTATAAAATGATGTAAGTCTCACGTACAAAGCTGTAGTGGATGGTAAGATATGGAGCCTGAAAGTCAAAAGATCAAAACATTGTTACCCTTTTGCTTGTCAGTGTAAGTTCTACCGAAATAGTTTGATTATTGTATCATAAGGTGATAAAAAGCCTGATGTTAACTACAGTAAAGTTATCACTTAAACATGCGCCGTGTATGAGGGAGTCAGGAGTCGGAGTCAGGAAAATTGAGGAGTCTGAGCATTGTCTTACCAACTCCACAGCCCAGTAGTTTTAACTAAAGTACATGCCTATTGCATGTGGATTTGGTGTTACAGGCAGTTTGCAATCAGAGTGCATTGCATGCCTATTGGTTTTGTTGGGTATTAAAAACCACAAGCTATACACGTATAAATTTTTTGGGTGCTTATTGCATAAGGATTTTAGCCATCCCATTTATAGTAATAGTAAATTTCCAGACATTTTTTGCATGGAATAGGACCAAAGAATGAGCATGTTCAAAGTTTTTTTGAAAACCGACCGCCGAAAGTACATGGTGTATGAATTACAACGCAAATTTTCTATTGCGGTCAATGGGAATCATCTTCATTCAGTTATCAAGAAGGATTTTAAAGTGGAATCTGTGTGTAATCAGCCTAGAAATTCTTGTCATGTGAACACATCCTAATTGGGTATCTGTCCTATTAGTAACTATAAATAGTTACATTATAGAACACTGCACAAAATGCGGTGGACCGGGCGCTCGTTCTTGAAACAAAACCTCGTGGAGGATAACGTTGAATAAAAGATTATATTTATTCCATATAAGGTGCAAAAGGTGTTAACCTCAGCAAAAAATTGTAACACACAGAACGCGTTTCGTGCCCTAAACCGGCACTTTCTCAAATGATACAGTGTCACATAACAAAAACGTAAGTTACTAATAGGACATTGTAAACCAGATCCTGAAAGTTGGATAACCATTTAGGGGTGTAGCTTTAGGGGGTGCAAAGGTAACAGTTACTATTATGCCCTGAGGCCCGAGGGGACCCAAAGGGCCCTCTACTGCACAAGACAACACCAGTACAGGTACAAATTTAATATGGTACATGGTTGGGAAGCTCTGGGGGCCCAGGAGGTTTTTAATTCTACTACCTTCTTGCCCCGCCCCCAGTAAACCTTTGTATGGGGAATTGTTTGACATAGACTTAAGGTTAATGTGTGTCTGGACTTTCCGCTCAGGGAGGAACAGATTTGGAGAAGCACCGTGATCTCCTGGTGTCAGAGAATGGACGTCTGAGGCAAGAGCTGCAACGACTGAGGAACCAACTTGAGTGTGAAAATAACCAGGTAATACAATGTACTGTAGGTAATAGTCCAATCACCAGAGATCACCTCCTGCTCTGGAGATCTCCCTCTTCTTATCACCTCATTGGACCTACACCACTAAAAGTCCCTTGATTATGATTTTCTTCGTTCTTGTGTTCCAGGAGCTGTCGTCTCTGAGGGAGCGCCTACAACACATGGAGCAGGAGGAGAGTGAGAGGAAGGCCCTCATTTACACTTTGCAACGGGAAGTGCAGCAAAAGGCAGAGAGGCTTGCTGAGGCCGAACTTCGAGTGAGGGACTCTGTACGTGAGAGGGTGGAGGAAGAGGAGAGGTTAAATCGCAGATTACGGGAGTGCCAGCATTCTCAGCAGCCACAGATAAAGGTTTGGAGTTATTCATCTTTTGTCCGGCACTTTCTCAACCCTAATCTATCCTATCCCATCTCCATGGCCCAGCTGTCAAGAGGCCCCTTACCATGTACCCAATCAACCAGCCTTAGGCCGAGTTCACACCTCCATTGCAGAGCTGCAAACGGACACAACAGACGCCGATGGCGCCTGATGGACCCCATGGATTACACTGGGTCCATTGGGTTTCCGCTGTGGTGTCCATTGTTAAGCGCTTGCTGCGCTATTTTTCCATCATTCACGACAGAACCTTGGACGCTGATGTAAACCAAGCCTTAAATATAACCCAAAAGAAACAAAAACCTACCTTTATTTTCCTAACTAAAATGCTCTTGTCCTCTCCATCCTCAGGCAGCATGAATGGGTCTTGATCTTTAGAAATGTGGGCGTAAATTTCTGGTCAGTTGATAAGTAAGACTGTCTACAGGATATGTTTTACTGATCCAAGTGGACGTTGCCTTAAGATTGTCAAGGAAAAGAACATTTCCAAAAGCAACACATTTAATTTCATCTTAAAGAGGCTCAGCATGAATGGGACCAAAGTTGGAAAACGAAAGTGTGTACGATATGGCTTCCAGCCTCACAAATGCCAGAAGTGGAAGGCACATTCCCTCTGAGATGTCTAAGAGTTTTAACATTAAGATGGAAAAAAAATAGATATTGCTGAATTTATACACAGTTAAAGGGGTTGTCTCATCTCACTGTTTCATAGGGCCAGGAGCATGCTATCATTCATAAATACTGTCACTTCCTGGTCAAGCTGTCTGTAATTAGCATATGAGCGCCTGTATTCAGACTTCTGCTAATTAGTCTAGCTTAGATAAACAATTCAGGTCCAGAGAAGCTTGAGAGCTAAAGTAAATTTTAGTAATTAGGGTTTGTTCACACGGTTTATTTTGCCATGTATTTGTATGCGTATATTGCGGTGTATTGCACTTTATATGCCGCGAAATGCACACCGTAATTACGCGTCATCTTCCCGGGCATACAATACGATCATATCGTATGCCCGGGGAGAAAAGTGACAGGCATTGTCAGCGCCACAAACAATTGACATATCAGTGGGGCTGGCTGGGGGGGCGGCCCTCCCATACTTTGGAAGTATGCACTGATCAGCGCGTACTTCCAAAACACTCGGCGTATCGCAGCGCGTACTCTACGCACCGCAATAAGCCATGTGGACATACCCTTTGTGTCTTTTGTCTGAAAGATCAGATAGCACACAAGCTCTCAGGCTGCTGGCAGTTCTGTGCCAGGACCTGTGTGATGACTTCACTCCCTGCCATCAGATAGAACAAACAGCAGAGGGAGAACAAACCAACAGGTCGGTCACTAGAGAAACCAGAAAGCCCTCAAAAGGTGATAAAATCACTTGTAGATCCTCAACAAAAAAAAAAAAAAAAAAAAATGAACAAAACAATATATTTGGAAAACGTCTTCATTTAGTGTTCCCTAGTCGCCGATCATTAGGGTCCTAAGCCGTTATCAGTCGCTAAGCTATCGGCTTAGGACCTCGGCAATGGCAGCGGTGGCGGGACTAACTGTATGTGCGTCCGCCGGACGCACATACAGTTAGATGCTTTGGCGGAGCAGAGAGCTCCGCAGAGTACTCGGGTGCCGCAGGCAGGATGCGACTCTGTGCGCGCCGGAGTGAGCGTCATCACACTGCAGCGCGGCCTGGTGACGTCACGCCGCTGAAGAAAAAGACCGGGAGCAGTGACAACGGCAGGGAGCGAGGTCAGATGAGTGCTGTCAGTTTATTACTTTTAAGTGTCTCTATTCATCTTGGGGGCCTATAATCTAATTAAATAAATGTGCAGGGGGGGCTATTATCTACTTTTATATGTTCAGGGGGGAGATATTATCTACATTTATATGTGCAGGGGGCTATTATCTACCTGCCTATATACCTACTGGGGGATCCATAACCTGCCCATATACCTGCTGCGGGATCCATAACCTGCCCATATACCTGCTGCGGGATCCATAACCTGCCCATATACCTGCTGGGGGATCCATAACCTGCCTATATACCTGCTGGGGGACATGTAAACTACACACCTACCTACTGGGAGACATATAAAGTATATATCCACCTACTGGGGGACATATAACTTACTGGGGGACCCTATTACCTTCACTGGGGGACACATAATTTACTGCGTTGTGAAGTCGCTAATAGTCGTTAAGCCGGTTGTTAAGGCCTCAAGACACGTCAGTTGATAAGAGTTAGCAATCGACTCCGGGGACTCCAGTCGGTTGTTAAGCCGGTTGTTAAGGCCTCAAGTCGATTGATAAGACCTTAGCAATCGACTCCGGGGACTAGTGTTCCCTACATGTTGAAAGCTAATCTTTGTAGTGAGACAACCCCCTTAAGTCACATTATTATGACCACTTCTAATTGTTGATGTCAGCAGCATGTAGTTCATGAAGAAAGTCACATTTGGTGAGCTGGCTTTTTGGGTGTATAAGGGTATGTCCCCACGGCACGGGTTTTCGGCCGGTTTTTCAGACGGTTTGCGTTTTTTTGTGCTCTATGCAAAACCTGTGCAGCAGTCCCCACAGCACGGGTTTTGCCGTCAGACAGTTTTGCCGCCGGCGGTCCGCTCAAAAAACATTGTAGAAGCACAATCTTCCGTCCGGTTTCCCGACGGAAGATGTGCTTCTCAATGGGAGGGGGAGGGCTGTTTCTCCGCTCATCGCGGAGAAAAGCCGCCCCCCCTCCGCGGCCGTGGGGACGGGCGCAAAACAGGACAGATACCGGCCGGCAAACCGGCCGGTATTTGTCCTGTGCCGTGTAAACGCGCCCTAAGGTGTTCGCTGGGCCGTCTACACATCTATCTTCATTGCTGTTATGGGTAAAAGGTGTGATTTAGCGGGTTACAAAAAAGTGATGATTATTGGCTTTTACGCCAAGGGTGGCAGGATTTCTGAAACTGTGCAGTTTGTGAACTGTTCACGTGCTGCTGTGGTGAAAGCGTATCATGAGTGGATAAATGACACCGTTGCGAATAAATGATGTGGAAACTGGACCACCACATGCCACTGATGCGAGTGGTGAACATTGGCTATGAAGGTGCACAAGGTCAGACCATGGAGCAGCTCACCCCCAAAATAAACCATGTGGTTACCAGACCTGTGTTTAAAACAACAATTTACTAAACTCTACTGCTTATGGGACCCCCAAAGCAGATGATTGGGGACTGCACTTCTACTAACGAAGTAGCAGTATTAGAATTGGATCTCTGCAAAGGGTTGCCTTCTCCGATAAGTCACATTTTCTGCTTTCTGAAATGAAATGACATGTCAGGCAAGAAACAGAGAACAAACACCCAGTAACCACTGCTGGAAGAACAGCAATTGCTAGTTGTGGCAGCATTATGATCTGGGGAATGTTTTCGTTATGTTATCTGTGTGAAAGGCAATCACAGATTTGGGTATGAATTCATCTTTGCAATTCATAAACACCATAAATGCCAATTGTCTTTCCTGGGCAGATGAGATCTTCTAGCAAGACAATACAACATGTTACCCAGATAGAAATATCTGACGTTGGTTGGCGGAGCATGACCAAGACTCCCAAGTACTACCCTGATACACCGACTCCCCAGACTTGAACCCAACAGAGCATCTGTGGGGCCACCTCCACTGTTGTGTTCACTCTATGGATGCTTCCCACACAACCACCAGGAACTGTGGGATGCACTGCAGTCATAATGGCTCCAGATACCACTGTTATCCTACCAGGACTGTATTGTGTCACTCCTAGCCTTTCTCATTGTTGTCTGTGCTGCACACAGCGGTTACTCTGGATATTAGCTAGTGGTGATAATAATGTGACTCGACTGTATACAGCCAATCATTGCTAGAGCAAGTGTGGTTAGGACTCATTAAGCATCATCATTTAAAGTCATCAAGCATCATGAGCTGATGTCATTGGGCAATATATGAAGTAATCAAGCATAATTTGGAGTCATCAAGAATCATCTGAAGTCATTAAACATCATCTGGACTCATCATCAGGCATAATAAGAAGTCATCAATAATCAACCGGTGTTATCAGACATTATCTGGAGGCATCAGCAGTGATGAGGAATTATCAAGCGTCATTAGGTGTTATCAGGGAAGATTAAGCATCATGAGGCATAATCAGGAGTCATTAAGTATCATGAAGCATAATCGGTCATCAAACATCATGCATCATCAAAATTCATCAGAAATCATCTTGAATAATCAGCAATCATCAGAAGTCATAAAGCATAATGAGAAGTCAAAAAGCATCATTAGGCATGAGTCATCAGACATCATTAGGAGTCATCAGACATAATTAAGAGTCATCAAGCTTCAGGAGTCCTCTTCAGGCATAATCAGGAGTCAAAAAGTATAAAGAGAAATCATAAAGCATCATTGGGCATGAGTCAAACATCAGAGTTCATCAGACATCATTAAGAGTCATCAAGCTTCAGGAGTCATCTTCAGGCATAATCAGGAGTCATAAAGCATCATGAGAAATCATAAAGCATCATTAGGCATGAGTCATCAAACATCATCAAGTATCATCAGAATTCATCAGATATCATCTTGAATCATAAGGCATCATCAAGCATCATTAGGAGTCATCATCATGCATTATGTGGAGTTATCAGGTTTAATGAGAAGTCATCAAGCATCATCAGTCATCAGACATAATTGGGTGTCATCAAGCTTCAGGTATCATGAGTAGTCAACAAATGTAATCAGGCATCATCGGGTATGACCTGAAGTCATCAAGTGTCATCAGTCATGATAGGGATTGATCAAGCATCATCTGGAGTAATCAGACATCATAATCAAAAGTGATCAAGCATCAACAGGGATAATCAGGGGTCATCAAGCATTATCAGTATTCACATGTTGCAGTGATACATTTATTTATAGGTTCTGCCCCTATACATGTCTAGGCCACTGAGATGTATAATGTAAGACATACATGTGTGGTTTGTGTATTATGTGAACGCTCTCTATTGCAGTATGTGGTGAAAACAGTTGAAGTGGAGTCGGGAAAGATGAAGGCTGCACTGAGCCAGACAGAGGCAAGAAACCTCCATCTCCAGGAGCAGCTGGATAGACAGAACCAGGCCTTACAAGACATGAAGAAGCAACTACACCGTGAACAACAAGAAGCAGCCAAGCTCCGTGCTCAGGTGAGAACACCAGCACATTCTCTAGCTGAGATCAGAGCCCACAACAAACACTCCACCAGACATTATGGTACCCAACAACCACTCCACCAGACATTATGGCACCCAACAACCACTCCACCAGACATTATGGCACCCAACAACCACTCCAGCTAAAATCACAACTGAGATCACAGCCCCCTTTTTTTTGTTGGGGTCCTCAACTGCAATGAGGACCCCAACAACCTTTCTAGTTTCAGAAAGGGAGCCCACATCATCCTATTCGGTCAAAATGAGCTCCGTCGGGGGGACTTCACACTTTCCCCTGTAGAATGCGGAGGGCAGTTTTGAGATAGTGTCTAATGGTAACCTCCCCACCGAATAGCACGGCTCCCTGAGGCTACTTATGTGCACTCATCACACTCTACCCTTGTAGGTGGCACTTTATGCTGCTGAGCTTGATCAGGCCCAAGAGCAGATGGTGCAGGAGTTCCGCTCGCTGCAGGAGGAGAAGGAGCTTGCCGTGGCCGAGGCGTTTGAGCGAGCCCAGGAGGAGATGAGAGCTGTGCACCAGAGCTTGGATGGTAAGTATGTGTTGTCTGCAAAGCCTGTCGGCTACATTCAGTAATTGTAGACCACCCATCCAGTACCCCCTCATTTCTCAATAATCTGCTATAGATCCTCTACTGAGCCTCAGTCTTCTGCAGCTGACCCCTCTGAATGTCTCGGGTCATAATGCCGATCATCTACCTTTAACCTCCCGTCTCTTTAATGAATGATTTGTACTCGGCTTTTGGTCCAAAGGGCAAATGCTTTTTACAAATATATTGTAAAGTCTGAATGATGTTGCCTGCTCTCCATGATGACCGCCCTCTTTCTCATGGTCCTAGGTGTCCGCAGGAATCTCCTTATGTTACAGCCAGCGCTCCGCACTCTTACCCATGACTACAATGTACTGAAGAGACAGGTGCGAGACTTCCCTGGTCTGATATATGAGGCCAAGAAGGAGGCACGAAATGAGGTGTGTGGTGTGGGACAACAGATAAAAGGGTACTGGGGAGAATGACATTATCGTCCATAACGCTGCTGTTCCCACAGTTCACTACAGCCGTGAAGCACGTTCAAAACACCAACTCTGAGCTTCTCTCAAAATACCGGCAAGAACTTTACCTGCGCAAAGAGTGTCACAACCAGCTGGTGCGTCTCCGTGGTGTGTGATCATCACCACCAGCCAGGTTCTCTTCTTCGGTAATACTAAAAAGGAGTAGGGAATTTCATTAGGGAGAAGCACCACATGGAGACTGAACACCTTTTTGCTCCACTAAGGGCCACATGTGTGAAAACTGTCTAGGTCTAAAACTCACTTTATTGCCTCTAGCAACCAATCAGCGCGCCCCTCATTTTTTCCAGAGCACTATATGAAATGAAACTGGCGCTCTGATTGGTTCCTATGGGCAGCAAAGCAAGTTTTAGACCAAGACAGTTTTCATACATGTGGCCCTAAATGTCAAATATTCTCAAAGGCTTATGGGGAAAAGAGTTGGAACTCTTCAGTGCCCTCTCTTGGATGTAGCATTCCTCAGGTGACATCTGACTCCTTGAGCTTTGCAATGCGACAGGGATTATAGACATGCCAGTTTGTTCACCTGCAGACAGTTCTTTCAGGGTGCTTGTCCCTCATTAGTACAGAGTAGAACTTACTGGCTGGCTAGGTGAGAGGCATTAAGCGGGTTCAAAAGGGGTGAGGTATCTTATTAGGGAGAAGCACTATGTTGGTGTGTGGTGACTTAACGCCTTTATGCTCCACTAAAATTTAAATATTCTCAAATTTAAAGAAAAAAGAGCTGAAAGACCTCCTGCATACAGAAGACTCTAGGCTTGAGGTTATGTTGTGAGAAGTGGTGCAGTCTCCATTTCCATCTTATTATCATTAAGGACATGGTCGTTTCGGTCTTGTCTCATCAGGGAACATCCGTGTACTCGGTCGTGTGCGGCCCATCACACCTGAAGATGGGACAGGTCCAGGGGCACAGAATGTCGTGACCTTTGACCAGGATGATGATGGGATCCTGCGTGTTACAAACAAAGGAAAACTCCAGAGCTTTGAACTTGATAAAGTTTTTCCTCCCAGCACGACACAGGAGGAGGTAAGAGGAGATGAGAGTCCTGGGGCATGGTCAGAAGTTCAGCTTGGACAGGCACTGGATCAGTTTTCTCTGTTTCTACAGGTGTTTGATGAAGTATCTCCACTCATCACCTCCTGCCTGGATGGGTACAATGTCTGTATTCTAGCCTATGGCCAGACAGGATCTGGTAAAACTTATAGCATGGAGGTAGGCACGGATGGAGAGAGAGAAGTATCTGCTGTATGCACTGCAGGAGAGCATGGGTTAAAATTGTATGTCCACCCCTCAGGGCACTGCTGCTAATCCGGGGATGAACCAGAGAGCCCTTCGCTTGCTCCTGTCAAAAGTGAGTGAACGATCAAGCAGCTGGGAACATCACCTCAGTGTCAGCATGGCCGAAATCTACAATGAGACACTGAGGTAAGTGCTGCATCATGTTCTCAGAAAGCTGAATTTGTCATCCAGTTCTAGAAATAAAAAGCTTTGAAAATCAGATGATACCAAACCTTCCATCTACTCCGTGGAAACCTTTTTAAAAGGATGGAAGCGGAGATTCCAATAATTCTCACTGGATATCTTAGGGCGACATGTCCAAATAGAGGAGGCGCCACGCCAGTATTAAGGCACATTAAATCAGTGTATAGTGCGCCTGAATGAATGAACCTGTCAAAAATCTGGCATGTGGTATACCTTGCATAGTATAATTGATGCTCATAGCGTATCATTGCTAGCATATTTGATGCACCTACTTTAGGCACCTTCAAGTGTGTCATGCCTGGCATATAATGCACCTAGTTTGTGTATTACAGTTCATTTATATAGAGAATAGGGGGGCAGCTTTTTGGGCGCAAAATACACCAAAACAATGGTGCAGTCGCATTGGAACACGTCGCCCTTAGTCTCTCCATAGCTGGCTTCTTCCTTTCTCCCATCTTTGTGGCAACCCTGTTATTAAATTCACTTCTTGTGGCCACCAGTTTTCTTTCATCACTCTGTGATTTACAGGGATCTGCTGGGCTCTGACTGCCACAGCTCTCTGGATATAAAGATGGCTCCAGGGGGTTCTGGGGAGTTGTACGTGCCAGGGCTGACGCAGTGCCCAGTGAGGAATATGCAAGACATAAATAAGGTGAAGATGCAGCAATGACCCTGGTGTCACACAGCAGTACTTCTACTGTATCCGATACACATATAAGACATTTCATTCTCTCTCAGATTCTGGAGCTTGGACACAAACAACGAGCCACAGAACACACAAATCTTAATGCCCACAGCTCCCGCTCACACGCCCTCCTCATCCTTACTGCCAAAGGGCGAGAGACCAGCACAGGGATCTGCACAACAGGTGAGTGATACTCCGAGCAGGCATTGTAATGCAACCCTGCAGTCCAGCTTCAAAGTGGCCTCCAAAAATGTTTATATTTGTGGCAGATGTTATGGACTAAATTGTCCCTATTTTCTCATTAGGAAAGCTCTACCTAGTGGACCTGGCTGGGTCAGAGCGGGTGTCCCGGTCAGGAGCAGCTGGGGAACGTTTGCGGGAGGCACAGTGCATCAATCGCTCCTTATCTGCTCTGGGGGGATGTCTTCTCTGCCCTCCGCTCTCAGCAGGCCCATGTTCCATACCGCAACTCTAAGCTCACATACCTGCTGCAAGAAGCGTTGAGCCGAGATGGGAAGGCCTTACTGCTTCTACAGGTGAGATCACATCACTTAGCAAGTAGTTACCCCCCCCACATTACAGACTAGGAGCAGAAACGGGTCCTTGGTCTGCACAGTATACATTACCTGCTGACAATTTCCTATCTCTGTAACCAACTATAAAATGAAAGTGGCTCAAATGATCCCTGGATGTGGCCTTTATCTCAACATTTATTGCTCTTGTAACCATACATGATCATACAAGCCTTTGCTGCAATCAAACACCACAAAAAAAAAAAAAAAAAAAAAACCACAAGCAGCTTTTATCATAGCTATGGTAAAGCTACTGCTACTAGTAAAGATCACATATACCAATCGATCAAGATGGGCAAAGGTCACAAGATAAACAAATACAAAACCAAAAAGATAAGGACGGGTAAGGCTATGTTCACACGGCTTATTCATGGCGTAATTGCGGGCCGGATTTCGCCCGCAATTACACCGTGTGCTCGGGGGTGGGGCGGGGAGACCGGCAGCTCGCCGGCCCCATAGACATTCATTATCCACGGCGCGTATACCGCCGTGAATAATTGACATGTCACTTTCTCCCCGCTCGCCGTATTTCACGAGCGGGGAGAGGAGACGGAATCCATAGTTCTCTATGAGAACTGTGGATTACCGTAATGACTGGGACATTTTCAGCCCGTAATTTGCGCAGTACGGCGCGAATTACGGGCTGAAATCCGTCCCAAAATAAGCCGTGTGAACATAGCCTAAGAGCTGCACAGTGTTCAAAACAAAAAGAAACCCCAAAGGCATGCATTCAGGTTTCTTTAATTAATAGACTGACCCAAATGATGCACATTTCTACATTTCATCTGAAGAAAAATACAAATAGTGTTCACTTTCTTTAAAAAAAAAAAAAAAAAATCCATACTCGAACAACAACAACAGCCAAGCGGCAGATTCATCCAGAGTGGTGAACCCTTCATTCCCAGATCACGTAATCGGATGACATCTTGAGTTACTAACCTTCATCATGAAGGACTCACTGGTTGGTGGGCCCTGGATCTTGCTTTCATTCCAAATCTTAATACTTGTCTATAGGTGTCACCGGTGGAGCAGAACATGAACGAGACTCTCTGTTCCTTACGTTTTGGGGAAAGAGTTCAATCAGTGGAGTTGGGCGTGCCTAGCAGGAAAGTAGAGCAACTGCCAGCATGGTGCACCGAGAGTTCAGAGGTAAGCCAGGGACAGGGTCTCAAGGCGATGCCTGCATCCCCCTGATAAGAGGTGGAGGCATTTAAAACATTTGATGGTAACGTGTGACCATTGAACACTATTTTTTTTTCCTCTTCAGAGTGACAGCCCTTCTCCACGTGGTGCAAGAACTACATCTGTGCGCAAGAAGCTGCCAACCTCAGGTAAACAGAGCCACCTCACTACAGGAGACATATGGAGCAGATAAGGATTCCCCAGGCCCCAACATATCCTCTCGGAGAATGCATCACTTTATGTGGTGCTAACATTCTCATTTATCTTCTGGCAGCCCTGTGTGTGTATAAAATTGAAGGACACTGACCAATACTTGTGTTTCTTTTCAGTGCGGCATCGGATCGGCCCCCCCTGAAGACTGTGTTCTAGCCTGAGCTGCTGCTAGTTCTAGTTGGTTACATTAACCCTTTGCCTGCTGCCTGTGTACATGTCCATTTGTATTTTATTATATTTCTAGAGAACTAAAGCTTATTACAGAGTATTTTTTAAGAACTTCCTACTGTGTGCTTGGTTTTGTTTCCGTTATTTGAAGATGAGACAGCATTTCACAGCGGGTGATTCACACATGTGTAAAATATGACACTTGTTTAATTAACCTATAAATGAAAAACTTAACAGACAGGTTCAAGGCTGACAGAATCTGGCAGGAATGATGCCACAACAGTCGCCCGTCTCTCTGAGACACGATCTTGCCTCCAGACTGCCTGGACTACCCTGTAATGTCAGCAGGGCCTGTGCCTCAATCCACCCCATAAGTGAGAAGTCACAGGGTCCACTGTCTTCTGCTGTCGTTTGAGGCCAAAATTGTAAAATTTGCAGGATTATCCTTCCACATCAGTCAAACCCAGACATTAGAAGCTGCAGCTCCCGGAAAGCGCTCCCATATCGGCCGCTCTGTGACGCTCTGCTTTTCACCAGCATGTAAAGGCTCTTCAGCTGCCTATAACACAGCTTACATTTCATCAGCCTGCAGGAAGAAGATGATCATTGGTGACTGCAGCAACATGTGCGATGCTACTACAGTTAGACAGCGGTGCTTCACCTTTCTTCACGTGAAATGTCCACCCCCACAGAGGGTGGTGCTGACAGTGTGTCCGTGATCAGCGGCAAAAACCTCTGCAGAAGAAGCTTGAGGGAAACGCACCCGGTCTGCACGTAGCTGTGAGGAATGGAATAAGTTACGCAGTGGTGAGAGCAGGCACAGCGCATTATGGCTGCCGTTCTCCATGGCACTCACCTCTCATATTTGCTCTGCAGCAGTTTATCAATCTGAGGCAACACGGTCAGGCAGAGGTCCAGCTTCCACAGAGACCTGAGCCAGATATTGTGCCGTTAGTGACAAACTGGATAAGGACAGCGCTCATCATATTTGGACAGGACACTTACGCTTTCTGGTTGATGATGTTTAAGAGATCCACAACTACAGATAGATCATTAACGGCCACAGCAGAGTCCATCGAGGTCTGCAACATAAAAATCATCCTTTAGAGAGTGTCCTAGTCTAAGGCTATGTTCACACGGCTTAAACTGGGCCGCATTTCGCGGCACACTGCGCTCAAATATGAGTGAAATGCGCCCCAGTCATTACGGTAATCCAAAGTTCTCATAGAGAACTATGCATTACGCCTCCTCTCCCCGGGTGTGCAATTGTATAATACGATTACGCGCCGCTAGTAATGAATGTCTATGGGGCCAGTGGCCCCCGTCCGAGTACGCGCGAGCTCCCGAAGTCCCGGCATAATTGCACGGTGTACTTATGCCCCGCAATTATGCCGTGTGAACTTAGCCTAACTCTACAGCACCAGTGCACATACAGGACTGGCTCTTACTTTGATGTCCCCTGTGCTCCACACAGCTCTCACGGTATCGAGGTTCCGCATTCTGCTGGTCAGCACCATACACATGGTATCATGGCCTTTCCGGATCTGACACACAGCTTCTTCATCCACTATTTCTGTTGGGGATGAACCCTTTACAACCTGCAGGAAGAAAAGTAGAATAGATTATGTCCAAAATTCAGATTGAACCGGACTTTCCCTGTTTGGGTTTTACTTACTGGGAGAAAGTCTGCAACTTTAAGACCAATGGGCTCATTCCGTGCAGCAGATATAACCGGGGGAGTGTTGGGCACAGCTGGAGGCTCCTGGAGGACAATAGTGGGTGTAGATGCTGCCACTGGGGGCCTATGGAGTTGTTCACACTAAATAAAAAATAGCAGGAGTAAGCAGACTGATCAAGCCAGTCAATACAGAGGCCCAGCATACAAGCACTACCATCATATCTCATATAGAGATCTCTCCCAAGATCTATTTATATCCAGGATTGTATCTAGAACAAAGTGGCAACCTCTACAGCTAGAGGAAAGAAGGTTTCTACATAAACATAGAAAGGGATTCTTTACTGTAAGAGCAGTGAGACTGCGAAACTCTCTGCCAGAGGAACTTGTCATGGTGACTTCACTAACATAGTTCAAAAAGGTCTATATAGATTTCTAGAGCATAATAGTGTAACAAGTTATAGTGACTAGGATTCTGGAGAGGGGTCGTTTATCCAGGGATTTATTCCGATTGCCAGATTGGGTCGGGAAGGAATTTTTTCCTTAAAAGGAGGACAATTTGCTTCTAATTAAATTTTTTTTTTTCTTCCTCTGGATCAAGGCTGTAGGACAATAGGCTGAATTGGATGGACATCTGTCTTTTTTCAGCTTTACAAACTATGTAACTAATCATGATCAGGTTCATCTTGATCAATGACCCTCGATCCCCAGCAACCTACATTTATCCACAAGAAGGTACATACATTTTTCTTTGTCGTGGTAACAGGAGTGATAACCTCTGGTGCTGCTGGAACAGATTCTTTTATAATGGTGGTGTCTGTGGGGACACATTAAAGAACGGAGTGCATGGTTAGAGACTAAAAAAGACAAGTAATAGTCAGGTGATATAGAGAATAGTTTCTCATTGTCAGTCCTCAGGTACCACACAGGATGGTTTCCTTAGTACTTTATATTCGATCTATGTATCAGGAAATGTTCTCTCTGTGGGACAGCCTGTTGGTAGCGTTTGAGGGATGGAGTTAAGAAATGGTGGTTGAATTAAAGCTATGGGCAACTTCAACATGCTTGGTGTTCATAGGAATATACCCGAGCAGAACTAAAAAAACCCAAAAAAACCAAAAAAACAGACACTTGACGTGTATGCTTTGACATGAGAACAGGCTTTAAACTGAAGTTTTTGATTTTAGACACATTTCTAGGAAATAGGGGATAATTTAAAAAATAACCAAAAAGGTGGAATAAAACAGCAGGAGTGAGCACCAAGTGGACACTATTAGAAAGAGCTGCTTTAAGGGCAACTTAAATGGACATATCTGTTGAGAAGGAGGATAAAACCCTTTCAGGTATATTTTTAACCCTTTTTTTGCCGTGTTTGTATTTTTAAGAGCCATAACTTTTAAGCTATGTTCACACGGCTTATTTTGGGACGCATTTCGCCACATATTGAGAGCATACTGCGCTCTAATACGGGCGAAATGCGCCCCAATCATTACGCTAATCCACAGTTCTCATAAAGAACTATGGATTACGCCTGCTCTCCCCGCATATACAATACGATCGTATTGTAGGCGCGAGGAGATAATTGACCTGTCATTTATTCACGGCGCTTACGCGCCGCAAGTAGTAAGTCTATGGGTCAGCAGACTGCCCCCTTCCCCGCATCGCGGGAGTAGACGCGAGCTCCTGAACACCCGGTGTAATTGCGGGGCATACTGTATGCCCCGCAGTTAAGCCGTGTAAACATACCCTTATTTTCCCATCTAAATGCACTTTTCAGTAGTACCATTGAGTGTACCATATAATGTATTAGGAAACCCCCAAAAATTCTAAGTGGAGTGAAATGTGGTGAAAAAAACATAACTGCACCATTTATGTGAAGTTTAGTTTTTATGGAGTTCACCATTTAGTATAATTAAGAGGTCATCTATATTCTGCAGGTTGGTACAATTCCGTTGATACCAAATATGTAGCGTTTCCATTATGTTTAAGTATGTTAAAAAATAAACACATTCTCTACTTCTTAATACTAAAAGTGTTAAGTCTAAAAAAAATACAAAAATATTAAAGGTTCAAATCACCCCTCTTGTGCCATTTTACAAATAAAAAGCTACACTAAATTGTTACCATATACAAAAAAGTCCAATCTATTAAAATGTAACATTTATCCCATATGCTGAACACCGTAGAAGGGAAAAAAAATTCCAAATGCAAAAATTGCATGTTTTTTTGGCCATTTCACAACTTCTAAAAATTGTAATAAGTGATCAACAACTCGCAAGAATCCCAAAATAAAACCAATAAAAACTACACATTACCCTGCAAAAACTGCAGTCTCGCTCAGGCCCATAGGTGGAACAACAAAAGTTATTGGTTGCAGAAAAAGGCACTGCAGCGCAAATCTAAGAAATGGAGAATTTTTTTATACAGTACTAAAAGCATAACAAAAATCCAACATATTTGGCAATGCCGGAATCATACCAACCCGCAGAATACAGATAACACATCGTTTATACCGAAAGGTGAAGACTGTAAAAAACAAAATCCCTGCAAACATGGCACAAGTATGTTTTTGCACTTCACCCCACTTCGATCTTTTTTTTCGGTTTCCCAGTACATTATAAGGTATGGTCAATGGCACCATTAAAAACTACATATTGTCCCGCAAAAAAAGCCCCCATATCTCTATGTAGGTGGAAAAATAAAGTTATAGCTTTTGGAAAGCGAAGAGGGAAAAAATGAAGAGCCAAAAGATTATAATGGGTTATCAGGAAGGGGTCAAGGCATGAAGGCCGGTCAATTCAGAAGATTTAAAATCTTTTAAGCCATCCTTAAGTGCAGACATAAAAGCCATCTAACACGATGATAAAACTGCCTTTAATTAAGGACCGTTCCTGCTGCTATAGAAGATAAAGTCGTTAAGAGTTACCAGCCTCAAAAACCACAAATTAACACCTCAGATTAGGGCCCACATACCGTATATACTCGAGTATAAGCCGACCCGAGTATAAGCCGAGGCACCTACTTTTGCCACAAAAAAACGGGAAAGCTTATTGACTCGAGTATAAGCCTAGGGTGGAAAACGCAGCGGCTACTGGTGAATTTAAAAAATAAAAATAGATACCAATAAAATTACATAGGCAGTTTAATGTCCCCCATAGGCAGGTATAGGCAGTTTAATGTCCCCCATAAGCAGATATACAGTTTAATGTCCCCCATAGGCTGGTATAGGCAGTTTAATGTCCCCCATAGAACTAGGCAGGTATAGGTAGGCTATAGGGAGTACTAGGCAGGTATAGGCAGTACTAGGCAGGTATAGGTAGGCTTATAGGTAGTACTAGGCAGGTATAGGTAGGCTTATAGGTAGTACTAGGCAGGTATAGGTAGTACTAGGCAGGTATAGGTAGGCTATAGGTAGTACTAGGCAGGTATAGGTAGTACTAGGCAGGTATAGGTAGGCTTATAGGCAGTACTAGGCAGGCTTATAGGCAGTACTAGGCAGGTATAGGTAGTACTAGGCAGGTATAGGTAGTACTAGGCAGGTATAGGTAGTACTAGGCAGGTATAGGTAGGCTTATAGGTAGTACTAGGCAGGTATAGGTAGGCTTATAGGTAGTACTAGGCAGGTATAGGTAGTACTAGGCAGGTATAGGTAGTACTAGGCCGGTATAGGTAGTACTAGGCAGGTATAGGTAGTACTAGGCAGGTATAGGTAGGCTATAGGCAGCAATAGGCAGTACTAGGCAGGTGTAGGCAACGTTTTAAAACAAAAAAAAAATCACTTACCTGGCTCCCCGCTGCTCCGTCTCCCTCACTGGCCGGCCTCCTCGCTGGTCGGTCCCGCGCGCTCTTCCCGGCACAGGCGGGTGACGTCATCAGGCCGCGCACGCAGCGTGATGACGCGCTCTGCCTGTGCCGGGAGCTCCGGACAGCCGCCAGTCTGCGGCCGCCCGGAGTCCACTGCGGAGCACGGAGCGCTCGCTCTGTGCCCCGCAGTGGTATCCCTTCACCTGTGTGCGCTCCGGAGGAGTCGCATGCAGGGGAAGAGATGACGGACAGTGCCCGGGCCAGCGCAGCGCCCGGGTGCTGTCAGCTGTACTCTGCATTCAGTTATATGCGCTCCCTGAGGAGCCGCATATAACTGAAGCGTCCCTGTCAGCACTCGGGCCATCGCAGCGCCTGAGTGCCGACAGTGACTCGAGTATAAGCCGAGGGAGGGTTTTTCAGCACATTTTTTGTCCTGAAAAACTCGGCTTATACTCGAGTATATACGGTAAATGCTTCCGATCAAGCACCAGACACATCTCAACACCAACTGCATTCTTGGAAAGAAGCCACTACCGAAGAACAAGAAAAAAGAAAATTGCTTGGGCCAAGAAACACACGGTGTAGATATTACACCGGTTGAAATCTATACTTTGCTCTAATAAATCAAAATTTGAGATTTTTGGTTCCAGCTGCCAAGTCCTTGTGAGACAAAAAAGGCGAGCGGAGGGTCTCTACATGTGTGGTTCCCACCGTAAAGCTTGGAGGAGGAGGTGTGATGGTGTGGGGGAGCTTTGCTGGTGACACAGTTGGCAAATTATTAAAAATTCAAGGCACCCTCCGAACCAGCATGGCTACCACAGCATGGTGGTGGCATGCAATCCTATTGTTTTTTGTCGAGTGCAACAATTATTTGGTTTTTTAACAGGACGATGACCCCAAACACACCTCCTCCACTTCCGTTTTTCCTGTCTGTCTGACAAGCTGCCGTTTGGTTGCATTATTATCACTGACAAAATTGGTCTCCAACTCAAATATAAAGGGCGACACTAAGGCCATGTTTACACGGCTTAAAACTGGACGTATTTCAGTCCGTAAATACGCACCGGAGTGCGAAAATTACGGGCTGAAAATGTCCCAGTCATTACGGTAATCCACAGTTCTCATAGAGAACTATGGATTACGTCTCCTCTCCCTGCTCGGCGAATCCGCCGTGGGGGGACATAAGCGACATGTGAATTACCAGCGGCGTATACCCCCCGCACCCGCCCAGACGGCGTAATTGCAGGGCGTAATTACGCCATGCAAATACACCGTGTGAACATTGCCTGAAGGTGATAACCTCATGAAGCTGAATGACAGAGTGCAAAGTGTCATTCAAGTAATCGGTGGCTACATTGAAGACTCTAAAATATATTTTGGTCCGTTTAACACTTACTACTTACTGTAATACCATATGTAGTATTTTGTAGTCATTAGGTCTTATGAAAAAAAAAAACACGGAATGAAAAAGTGTGTTCAAACACTTGTTACTTCAAGTGACGGAAGGCAAGTTGGGGAATTACACACATTAGTCAAAGAGAAAATAACCACACTCATGGCCATAAGACACTTGGTGACCATTTGAATATCTACATTTATTCAGTATTTTCAGAAGGCGGCCTTCAAAATCCCAATATGTGTCAGCAGGGCATTACCTCTCGTTGTGAGGGTTTAGCGTCAGTATTCTTGGAAGTAGATGTTTTAGGTGAATTTACACATTTAGGGCCACATGTATGAAAACAGTCTAGATCTAAAACTCACTAACAGCCAATCAGAGCGGCCATCTCATTTTTCCAGAGCACTATATGAGACGGGCGCTCTGATTGGTTGTTATGGGTAACAAAGTAAATTTTAGACCTAGACAGTTTTCATACATATGGCCCTTAGGGTATGTTCACACTGTGTCTTTTTGTCCGTGTAACATACGCTTTTTAGCTGCGTGTTTGGATCCATCTGTCGGTCCCCAAACAGACCCAAACACGCTGCTAACAAATAGCAATGTGCTTTTACATTGCTTTTAATACGACACACGCATCGGCGTTCACACGAGTGTCTCACTGCGTCTTTCGGATCCATATTTTGGATCCGTTCCAAGAATTGACATGTCAATTCTTGGTCCGAAAGATGCAGCAGGAGCCCTATTTAAAATAATAGGGTGCGATCCTGCTGCATCCAACACGCATCCAAACACAACAGCTGCGTGTTGGATATGTTTCAGAAAATTTTTTGGATCTGATTTTCGGATCCAACGCGGATCCAAAAACGCTGTGTGAACATAACCTAAAAGTTAAATAAGACAATGGGTCCAGATGGTGTCCAGTCCGGAGTTCTTAAATATTTGCAATTTGTGATTGCTGTTCCTCTAAATGATTTGGTTAAACCAGTTCCTTCTGACAAAAGTTACTCCTAATGTTTGGAGAACAGAAAATGTTCCTCCCATCCACATGAAGGTTACTAAAAAATAAACCCGTGACTACAGACCAGTTAGACTGACATCTATAGTAGTAAAACTAATGGAAACGCTTCTGAAGAGAAGGATAATTGTCCACTTAAAACCAACAACTTATAGGGACCAAAAAGAATGGTTAACGTCAATAGCAATCTCATTGATTTCTAGGACTAAGTTCCAAAAGTTTTAGATGAAGGCGATGCCGTGCATATTGCCTATCTGGATAAAGAAGCTCTTAGATAAGTTATTCAAAATTAGATCCCTGGTGATTTCAGTGGATTTACAGTTGTTGAAGATATCAGAGTGTTGTTCTTAAAGAGAACCTGTCAAATGGATTATGCCCCCCCCAGCTGAGGACAGCACAAGCTAGTGACAGACCTGCTGTTCCCAGCGCTGTGTCCCTTATTCTGTAAGATGCTAGAGTTTTCAAGTATGTAATGCTCAAATCTGCAGTTTTCAGCCAGAAAAGTCATGAAAAGAGTCAGTTTTTTTTAAACCCCGCCCCCTGAGGCTAGCCCCACCCACCTCACAACTGACTAACCTATTACTTTGAAAAGGTAGAAATATGAGAATTGTCATGGGCGGAGCTAGCCTTTGGTAGGCGGGGCTAACACCTGCTCATGAATAAGATTTGAGGGGTAAGTGCTCTAAAACTCCAGCATCTTACAGAATAAGGGACACAGCGCTGGAAACAGCAGGTCTGACACTAGCTTGTGCTGCCCTCAGCAAGGGGGGCATAACATATGTGACAGGTTCCCTTTAAGAGTATGTATTCTGCCCTGAGACGGGTTACAAGTGGTCGGCACAAGGTTCTGTTTTATTTAATATGCTTGTGACACGGAGAAGAAAGTAACATATGCCAATGATACAAAAGTGTACAATATAGCGTCTTTAGCTTTACCGACTAAATACTGGATACAAATTCAGAACAATAGAAACTGCAATTCAGTGTTTCCAAATGTAAAATGTTGCACTTGGGAGGAATCCTCTTTCTGAAAACTCAGCAGCTCTAGGTTAGCCAGGACATCACAAGTGAGGCTATGTCTACACAGCATATGTTAAAATGCTGTCCAAGATATGACGACATTTTAACATTGCTGTACTGCGGTTTTTGGCAGATTTCTCGCCGGCCCAGTACATTGTACGGAAATCTGACAGGAATCCGCTGGATTGTAGGACATGCTCTATCTTCCACGGGGGGGCTGACAGTCTAGAAATCCCATAGTAGAAAATCTGTGCTGTGTAGACTACAGCACAGATTTTCTATTGCGGTCTATGGGCACAGGATTACAGTTGGATTTTTGCAGATTCTAAATACTGAATTCGCTTAAAAATCTGACTGTAATTCTGTGCTGTGTAGACATAGCCTGACACCCTTAACCGTGCAACAATACTTCAAATTAAATTTTTTTTTCATTGGAGTTTTTTTTTCTCCCTGCCTTACAAAAGCCATATCTTTTTTATTTTTTCGTCTACATAGACCTATGAGGGATTGTTTTTGCAAGACAAGATGTACTTTGTGATGGTACCATTGTACATAACTTATAATACACTGGGAAAGCACGTTTTTATGGCATTTACTATGCAGGGAATTGGCATTTAATGTGTATTCTGCAAGCTGATTTGATTCTGGTGAAGAATCAGAATTTGCAGAGTTCTCATTATGATTTCCTACCTTTAAAAAATAAAACTTCTATTTTTACTTTGCGCTGCTGCGCCACTTTCTGTCTTCATTAACTTTTTTGTTTCTTAATGTAGAGACCCGAGTGTGGGCTCCTTTTTTGTGGCTGAAGTGTAGTTTTTATTGTTCCCATTCTGGAATACATGTGACTTTCTGATAACTTTTTATTTGGGACGCTAAATGATCCAAAAAAAAACCAAAAAAAAACAAAACACGACTTTGCCATTGGGATTTTTTTTTTCTACATTGTTCACCATATAGTATAAATTATGTTATATTTTTATAGATTAGACTTTTTTTACGGATGCGGCAGTACCAATTATTAACTGTTTTTGGCAAGGTGTAATAAGAGAAGTAACAGCTGGGGGGCTTATGAAGGCCAGGGAGGTCTTCATTAGGCCCCCAGCTACCATTATAGCTGCCCGGCACCCCATGATCTTGTCATGGAGGGTGGGAGGCAAAGGAATATTGAACAGCACGATTACTCATTCATTGAGATGCCGCAGCATCTTAAGGCCGTGTTCACACGGCTTATTTCCGACGGATTTGTGCGCCGTATTGAGCGCACAAATCCGCCGTGAATAAGGGGCGGGACGGGGGCGGGCCGGAGCGCGGTGGGGGCGCCGCTCCCGGCCCCATAGACAATGCATTGTTTACGGCGCGTCGCTCCGTAAATAATGTGCCTGTCACTTTCTCCCCCCGCGGCGGATTCGCCGAGCGGGGAGGAGCGACGGAATCCATAGTTCTCTATGAGAGCAGTGGATTACCGTAATGACTCCGCCGGATTGGCGCCGTATTGACGCGCAAATCCGGCGCGGAGTACGGCGCCAATCCGTCGGCAAATAAGCCGTGTGAACGGGGCCTAACAGTTAAAAAGCTGGGATCAGAGCCGTTTCTGATCCCAGTAACTAGCGGCAAGTCCTGATTGTAAGAATTAGCCACTACTGTCCACTTATGTAGCGGGTTCAGCTCCATATTATTTCCTTACTGGCATTATGATGTAGAAGTACGTCAAATGTTAATAATGGGTTAAAAGAATAAGTACGGCAAGGCAGCAGGCAAAGCAAGTCGAATGTTTGGCTGCATAGCTAACGGTATAACTAGGAGATGGAGATTATGACCCAGCTAAAGAGCTTTAGTAAGATACTGTGTTCAGTTCTGGTGACCTCACCTACCAAAAAAGATTGAAATAATAAAAAGGATCCAATAGCTGGCTACAAAACTGGTGGAAGGACTCAAGCACAAAACTTATCAACTGATGTTAAAGGTTTAAATAAGGTTCAGGAGATAAGGAACTACAGTAATTGCAAGAACAAAGGGGGGGGGGGGACAACCTGTAATTAGTTGGAGGAATGTCAGAAGCAATGTTAGAAAATATTACTTTACTGAAAAAGTAGCAGATGCTTGTAGTAGCAGATGATGCAGGTTGGAAAATCAATATTAAATGTATGTAACACACCTGGGATAAACATGTATCTATCCTAAGAGACATAAGGGCAGACATATTGCCATTCTCTGCCGTCAATCTTTGATTGTTCTGTTTCTAAACACTAATTTAGAAGATTTGGGGTAGATACAGAGCAGTGACAGCTGTTATCTCTATAGTACAATGTATGATCTTACCATCCTCTGGGGGTGCTGGGAAAGGTTCACTGTCCCGCGGAGGAGTCCGAGCTGCAAGCAAGGAACAATATTACAGACATCAAGAATGTTCAATGTGATTAATTAGAAGAAAGTGGCGATTCTGTGGATCTGCTTACAGATAGCATTCTTGGGCTGAAAGATCTCCTTGTAATCTTCTGGATTCTGGATCTCGGCTCGGGACTCCTTCTCCTCGTCATCACTGGTTGGGCTAACTCTGCGATAAGGACATGTCCATTATATTAACATATTATAACCCAGAAAATTATGTCACTAGGTAAATGGAGGGAGGGGCAATAGGAAGCAAAAATTCCTGGCTGATGCCCCCTGTGCCCATACCTCTTTGGCTTTGTGCAGGTAGTAGATGGTCGTTCATAATTACGTCTCAAGGATGATCCTGGTAAAGCAGGTTGACTGGCTGGTGTTTCTTTTGGAAGAGACCCCTGTGACCCTGACCCAGTCATTTTCACGCGATTTAGATCAACCACAAAAGAGGAGACAATGGATTGGGCACTAGAGACTCCAATCTGCAAGGCATGAGTGATAGCTCAGGTAAAAATATATATGTGCAGATCCATCTGCAAGCACTAGCATTCCTCAAGTTCCACTCACCAGCTGGTTGTTGCAGATGGACAGGTCAGAGACCTTGCCCCATGCTACAGGGACAGTATCAAAGCATCGTTCTGGTTCCCAGCCATAGACACGTAGTGCATCCCGCCCCCCACAGAATAGACAGCCACCATCACTGCTGAACAGAATGGACCTGCAGAACAAAACCTTGTGCATTACAAACACAGACAAGCTGTTCCAGATATGGACCTCATATTAGCGCTGGACTAAGCCTGCATGACAATCAAGACCAGCCTGACAAAAGGAAGGCCCAAATCATGCTCCTGTAGAGATCACAAAATAAGCAGAGTGTTCTCACCTGAACGGCGTGGCTTCTCCCTCCCTGCAGCCTACCGACTGGAACTTCTCCAGATCCCAGAAACGAACCGTTCTACAAAGTCAAACCTCAGGGTCACATATCTCAAAGTGGAGGACAACAGAGGAACTTTCTAGGGTGAGACAATTCAACATTACCTATCTCCACTTGCAGATGCCAGCAAATATTCATTTGGGTGGAACTCCACAATCTGCACAGGCCCCGTGTGCTCAGTAAACTCGGCCATTAATTTTCCAGCACTTAGGTCCCAGAGCTATAAACAGAAAGAAAAATAGCCCTATGTTTGTCCTCTAGTCACCACTACCAAAGAGTTACAAAAAGAGGGAAACAAAACCCTTAAAGAGCTCTAAGGGGATATTCACTTTTTTTTATGCTAAAGTACATGCTTATTGCAGGTTTATTTAGTGTAGTTTTTTTCAGATTTGGTTTTACACATGGTTTACAATCCAATTCATATCTATTGCTTTTGGATGCTGATTTAGTTAAAAATCACATGCAATAATCGTACAAATGTTTTGGCCGCTCATTACATGAAGATTTTAGCCATCCCCACTCACATCAATACATTTCCATGTGGAAAATGACTAAAGAATGAGCATGTTCAAAGTTTTAGTTTTTTTGTTTCCTTGACAAAATTTATCATGCAGGATATATAATGATGGATTTTAATAGACTGGACTTTCATGAATGTGGCAATGCCAATTATGTTGACTTTTTTTGTTTGTAAAATGGCAAAAGGGAATGTTTTGAAATATTAATATTTTCATTTTTAAAACTTTTATCATTTTGTTTCTTGAATTTAAGCCCCACCTTTACTACTAAGGGGGGCAACGGCTTACAGCCTATTCTGCAATACTTATATACTACAGAATTGTGCACAATTATGGCTCTCTTATTACTTCTTGCCTCTGCCAACTGCCATAGCAACTGGTAGGCAACCCATAATTGCATTGCAGGGTGGCAGAACAGAGCACCGCTTGTTTTTGCAATGGATTAGACGCCACATTCGCGCTGACAAGAACATCTAAGTGGTTATATGGCCGGGATCAGTTATTTCTGATTCCTGACAGATTGTTACTGTAATTAACAGACAACACTCATCGGATATGGAGCAGGCTCAGCGTGTGAAGGTGCGCCATACATCTTTACTGGCACCAGAATTTACAGTTATGTCATATATTAGTAAGGGATTAAATGCGTAAACCAGAGAGACTGGTGTAATTGGAGAAAGGCCTGTGCAGCCCATTACTACTTCTACTAGAAACACCACCTAACTGTACTAGATCTACAAGTGAGGGTGGCCTACAGAGAACCTTTGGCCTAAACAAATCTAATAGTGTTATGTTGCTAGGGTCAGGCAGTTCACTACTCAGAGGTGCGTGTACACAGGATGTTTCCAATTTTCCTTTGTAAATCTGCAATTTTGTGTATTTTGGTGTGGATTTGATGTTGTGGATTTTTATACAGAGTAAGAAAAATTCTTAAAAAAAGAAAAAACAAATGAAACAAACAAACCATAAGAAGCTGCAGATTTTGCAGCAGATATGCATTTTTTCAGCAACAATATATGGAGACAGACTCCCCAACTGAAGTCAATAAAGGGTACATGTTAGGGTATGTTCACATGACTTAAATTGCCGCGTATGTCGGTGCGCATTTCGCCACGTGTTGCGCATTATATGTGGTGAAATGCGCGCCGCAATTACGGAATTCAAGCTCCAGGAGCATGGATTCTGTCTCCTCCCTTCGCAACAAAACGATCGATTGTCGTGGGGGGGAGAATTGACATTCAATTGTTGCGTCGTGACAATGTAAACTGGGGCCAGCCCCCGGTCACCCTTTTCCCCCCCCCAAGCTTTTTGGGGAAATTTAAACTAGGTTCCCACGGGGTATTTTCAGGGCGTTAATTACGCCCCGCAAATACGCCGGTGGCCCGGGGCGGAGCGGGGGGCGGCCCCCCCCCCGGCCCATAGACTTGTATTTTCCAGCGGGGCGTAACGCCGCTGGTAAATTTCCCTGTTTTTATCCCCCCCCCTCGGCGTATTCGCCGGCAGGAGAGGAGACGTAAACCAAGTTCTTTATGGAATTGGATTACCGAATGACTAGGACTTTTTCAGCCCGTAATTTTCGCACTCCGGCTGCAATTACGGACAAAAAACTCCCCTTTTAACCGTGGAACAGGCCTTACACCGATCAGGCGTGGTTTCCCAAAAAACCCTGCATTGCGGCGTGTACTATGCGCCTCAATAAGCCGTGTGAACATACCCTTAAAACAAAAAAGAAGAAAATTGCAGCAACAACCCCTTCAGAAGGGTTTGTTCATGTTTCAGGTTATTTGCGTCGTCAAGCTTTTCACAGGGATCCCAGTTTCAGTGACTGATCACCAGACAGACTGACATTTTAAAAGTCCCAGCTTTCTAGTTTAACTGTAAAAAAAAGGGGCACATCACACAATTACCCTTTTCCCCCCCTTTACAGTATGGCTTTTGAAGATGATGCCCGCCACTTGCCACTGACTGAACGTAAGCACGCACGCTTGGGTGCCCCCAAAAAGTAAATCAAACAGGATGAGAAGCCAGACATGAATGGAGATCAGTAACCCTAATCAAAAGGGTTCAAATTTCCTTGGGAAAAGAAACAAACCAACCCCTTTTTGCCACCCCATAGAGCAGAAAAACAAACAAGGGGGGTGAATTTTTCCCAAAAAAATCTCCTGCACCCCTTTCCCTTTTACCTCAAAAACCACCCAAAAATAGGACCCCCCAAAAAACCCGGGTACACTCCAAAAAAATTGACACCTAGAAGGGTAAAAAGAAAAAGCCCAAGGCTTTAGCCTGGGTTACCCCCCATAAGGGTAAACCCACAACCGTAAAACAAAAGATCAGTGTATCGGGGGCTTTTGGAAATTTTTTGGGAAATTTCCCTTTGCTCTCTAGCCCGCTAGAAATTAAAACATAAAATAGAACTGGACTGGGAAGAAGAGGGAAGTATTTATAGGGATCAGGATTACTAGTAGGACCACAGAGAGTATCAGAATAAACAGGAGGTACCATAGACATCTAAGGCATAGCACAAAAGGGCAATAAAGGGAGGTTCAAGGGTTTTCCCGGATTGGGGGGACCTGGTTTCTAATTTTGGGGGGAGGAAAAAGGGGGGTCAGGGCAAAACCCAACCGATTACAAAAAGGGAAAATATTAGAGAAAATAGGGACCCCCAATCATGGGGGAAACCCCATGGGGGTAGTAACTCAAAGGGGAACACCATTACTGAAGGTGACCCTTTGGGGGTTTGAAATGGTTTTAAAGGAATTTAGGGCACAAATTAAGTTAAAACCCTGGTGGGGGGAAGGGTTTGTGGGTTCGGGTTACCAAAAAAAAAAGACCCAAAAGGAAAAAAGTTGGGGAGGTATGGGATAAACATAGGGTTACAAAAGGGGGGCAAAGGAATAGTTAGGGTATAGTGGGTTGGAAAATGATTTGTCACCATTAAGCCAAACCCCAAGGGGGGAATTACTAGAGGGGACCTAAGGCACCAGTGATTTTACAAGAGGGGCTACTAATGAAAGGGGGTCCCGACCTATTTTTTGGGGACCAATAAAAGATGAGAAAACAAATTTCCTACTATCTATCAGAAAGTAAAAGGTGGGATACAACGGATACATAATGGGATTGGGGAATAGAATTTTAATCCTCAAGTAGACAAATTTTTCAGTTAGAAAAAAACAAAAACGGAAACTGCAGCAGAAAAACAAAAGGGTCTTAACTTTTTTATGTAATTTTGTTGCAGTCTTTTTCAGTGGGGATAGACTGCATCTTAGCTACCCAAAACTGTTTCCACCAAGAATCTGCATGGAAACCATGTCAATAAGTGAGACATCACATCTGTTTACGGTGACGTGAATTCTGAAATCATACAGCACAGGTTCCCACTAGAAATAAGGGGAATCGTTAAAAACTTTGGGTTTACCATGGAATAAACACAGATTCCACATCAAAATCTGATCTAAAGCTTTTTTTTTGTGTGATTCATCTCCTTTCAAAATTTCTGATCCTACCCCTCACACTTTCCCCCCCCGTCCCCTGTGCACTTTTCATTAGCTATAAATTAAACGGGGGTAGTGTGTTAAACCCCATAGTTCGGGATAAAAAGTTTGGGAGACACAAACCAATATTTTTTTTTTTTTTTCCAAATTAAAAAAGAGTTTTAAAAAAAAAAAAAATACAATACAAATCGTATTCATTATAACAAAGGGTCACCTTCTAAACAAAATATCCCGAAAATGCGTACCCAAAATCAACAGATAGGTCCCCAAACACTTTGGGAAAGCAGAATTCCCAAAACCCGGGTTTAAAAATCATTAATACATAATTTAGTCAGGATAAAATTTTCTGGGGGTTTTTAAAAAACCCCCTCAGCGTAAAAGAGTCTGCACAGTCAGATTCAATGATACACAGAATCGGTTTTGACTAGTTGAACATAGTATAAAAATTTGGCACATTCATTATCAAATGCAGGAACAGGTGGAGTTATTCAACAAGTAATAGAAAAAGAAACAAATATAACCAAAGATAAGGGGCACCCGGTCGGTCTCACCGGGAGAGAAAGACAGATTTTGTCTGGCCCGTCACTATCCCCAACTTGCACGAGGTGAGCACAAGGCGGGGGGGGGGGGGGGGGAGATAAAAGGGGCACCATCTTTAAGGAGGATATGTATAGATCTGTTTGACAGAAGACCAACCAGTCTCCAGATTTGCAGATTGTCTTAATTATAATTGTGGGGAATCGTTTTTCTATGCTATTCCATGCGCTGTAAACATGACCTCCCGCAGCCAGAGGAGACTGTCGTCTTACTGTGGACCTCCATAATCTCGGGATGACCAATTTTTGCTGCAGGAGTAGAAATAAGATTAAGAATGTGGGACCTGAGAGCGTGGGTCGGGTGTAGGGGAGGGATCTGAAATCAGGAGCAAAACAGCAGGATCTGTTCCGGGAGCCTCAGCCCTGTAAATGAGTGTATTAAGCTCTAAAATTTGTGTCAAAAGGGTGATCTAGGGCTGCCCCACCAGATATGGGACATCGGTTCCACGTTTGTTTGACTTCGCCAAACCTCGTGTTAGGTCTCCTGGGTAAAGAGAATGTAAAAGTGCCGGGACTCTGTACCAGCGTTACAATTTTGTAATTGAGTTCTGGGTTTTTACGGAGACGGATGATTTTGTGACGAGTGAAATGATTTTTTTTCCCCCAGTCATCAGCCTCGATGGTCCCTCCCAGCTCCATCTCCCAACTCACCTGAAAGGGGAACTCACTCACTGCAGGGGACTGTAATAAACTCATAGATCCTTGTCAGGACATGTGCCCCAGGGGAGCCTGAAGGACACCACTCCTCAAAACGGCGGAAGGGGGCCTATGTAAATCAGTGGGAGTTTGAGGGCAGTATATAGATTCTAAGCTGGTACAGTAAACCTAGCCGAAGTTTGTTTATGTGGAGTCACCACAAGTTCTTGGTATGTCTTAGGGAGGTATCAGGAAAGCACCTTTCTAAAACACTATAGAAGGCGGAAAGCCCCAATACCCAATAGCGACAATTTCCACTGGAACTTCGGTACTGTATGGTTACATATATATAGGTTGGTACATGGCTCCCGGGCTAATCAGAGCATATAATTGGATGGATATTTCCTACAAACTAAAATTGAGGTCCTAGTCACATGGAAGACGGCTCTAAACAAGCTTCTTTGTCAGTTAGGCAGCTGTGAGCCAGGGGAGTGGCTGACTATGGGGTCCTCGTATATAGCGACTCAAGCTCGAACCCAACTGTCTTCTTAGATACATTAGAAAAAGAGTCCTGACTCGGGCCATGTTGCTTAGAGGTAGTATGCATGGAGATCCGGTAATGAGCGAGCCACCCTCAGTTCGTTAGCCTTGTGAGGATAGAATACGCAAACCTTGGGGTTTCTGGGCCCATTCAAAATCCCAGAATCAATTTTAGGAGACCATGAAAATTAGGCTTAGGTAGCACTACAGGGATGCAAGTTTGAAATAGGTAAAGAAAGGGGTGGGAGAATATTTTTCCCCCCCCTTTTTATAATGTTAATACGGCCAATCCACTGAAAATCCCTCTTATTCCCACTTCAAAAGAATAACAACTCAAGTGCTGAGCATAGTAGTAGGCAAAATTTAGATGATATTTCTTTTTTCCAATGAGTGCAGGGGGATATGCACCTCCCAAGTATTTGAAAGGAAGACGTAGACCACGAGATGGGGAAAGTGGACCTCAACTGCCGCAGGAAGGTTCGTCAGGTCGGTACATAAAAGCTTAAAGCTACACTCTTGGACATATTAATTTATATGTGGTAAAAGGAGCATATTGTTGCAGGGTTCTAATACTGCCGGTAACGACTCCATGGGCTCCGTAAGGTAAAGTAAACTGGTCTTCTCGAATGCGAGCAGCTTCATTGTCGACATCAATTCGTAACTTAAAGAATTCATTTACCTTAAATTCTTTCATTATTATACCCATAAACTAATACTATATATTCTACATATTTTCACATTTATTACCAAATCACAACCCAATTCTCCTCCCTTATAAACCAAAATCTATCTTTTATATTACTCTTTTCCCAATTCAAACTCCAAAAAAAAAAAAAAAAAAATAAAAAATTCCTTTTTTTACTCCTAAACTACCCATAACCTCCCTTCCCCCACCCTTACCCATAAAACTTCACCTATCTCTACACTCTCCCCCCCCCTTTTTAATAAATCCCCAAATTTTTTTTTTTTTTTTTTTTTATTTTTTTTTTTTTTTTTTTACAGTGGTCCCCCCCCCCCCCCCCCCCCCCCCCCCCCACATTTAATATGGTAAAAAAAAAATAAAAAAACAACAAAAACAAACCCACCCCCCCCCCCCCCCCCCCCCCACCCCCACCCCCCCCCCCAAATTGAATAAGGAAAAGGTTGGATTAAATCTGTTGGAAAAAGGAAATGGTTTTGATAAATGTTTTTTCAATGTTATTATCTTTCCCTCGGGCCTCCCTTGGGAGGGGGAAAAAAACCCAAAACAAAACCCAACCCCCCCCCCCCCCCCCCCCCCCCCCCACCCCCCCCCCCAAAAAAAAAAAAAACCCTGGTTCTAGTGTTATGGAGGGCGAAGATCCAGAAGTGGGCTAAGCCGAAGTGCAATCATTTTTGCCTAGAGTTTAGATCCATTTTTTATGTGAGAAAATTGGGCGGTAACTAGGGCATAGGTTAGCGATCCTTACCCTCACTTAGGGAATTTACTCAGTAATAATGCCTGCAAGAAAGTAGGGATCGAAACGAGAGCCCTGAGTTACTTCATTGAAAGCTTCTAAGAGCGGGATCCGATAGCTGTCCACCAGGGTTTCTTAGAAGATGGCAGTGTCAGCTTCCGGGCCCTTCCAGTAGGAGCCCCGTATCGCCCTTTTGATTCTTCCGGTCCAAACGGCTCCTCCAGCGGAGGCAGAGGGATTGAGGTTCTAATGGGGGCACATGGTGTAGGAGGAAAGATAGTGCTGACAAGGTAACCCCAAAATCCCCTCGACCCGCCGCGCATCAGGAGGAGGAGATTGTATAATCCTTATAGTATAGTTGGGAATTCTTCAGCGATTTCTCTGGGATCGAGCTGAACAAGGCGGCCCACTCGAGACTTTTGATGGAAGGATGAACAAGGGTAGGCCCGTTTAGCACACAAGGAACGGGCCAGGGCACACCTACCAGGTTTATTGCTCCTTATGTAATAGGAACTGGAGCAGAGGCTGGCCGTAGACGTTTATGCTTTGTTCCATTTACTGCGAGGGACCTCATGGCGGGCCGTGATAGTATCCAAAATCTCTGAGGTTGACTCCAATCCGTAGGGACTTATGGACAGCTTCATGTTCATTCAGCATCCGGCAAAACAAAAAATAAGAGGGTTTGCCAATTTGTGCGAACCTCTCTCTCTTAATTCTCGCCCTGTTTTATGAGGACGACACGCGAGGACCGCCTTTTAAGCTTCCATTTGATCTGAGGAGAGTGTTATCGTCAGAGTGTTACCTGACAAATAAGATTCAATTTCTTTTTTAGATCTGTGAGGCAAACTGAGTCAGACAACAGAGATTTCTTAAATCTCCAGTATAACGGGGGCCTATTGTAGTGGGGGAAGAATTTAAGTCGCCAATGCACTGGGGCGTGGTCTGAGTGTATGATGTTTCCAATGAAGGGGTAGTGGGAGATCTGCGGGGAGTATGGTTGTGAGTACGGGAATTTGTGATGTATCAATACTATAAGATTTTTTGTGGTTGGGAGAAGAGGTGTGTCTCTTTTATTAGGGGTGGAGGAACGTCCAGACATCATCCAGTTGCATATCACGGGAGCATTCTACGGATCCTGCCCAGGGAACTCAACGTCTACATTGGTTGAGCGAGGATCCGCTCGAGGCATCTACTGACGGGTTAGCGCCAGATTTAATGTCACACAAAGAATAAGTTGGTCCCTGGGCAAAAACCCGTGAGGGCCATCCAATGTGTTAGAAAAAAAAGGGGAAAGACCTGTGTTAGTGGGCGTATATGTTGGCGATCGTGTAGGTACGTCCTGAATAGCACACCTGTCCCAAAACAGGTAAAACGGGCGTCAGTATCCGACAAAACATCCAGGACCTTTTCCGGCAATGATTTGTGAAAGAATATCGCGACCCCTTTGTTTTGGCAAGCGAGTTTCCTGTTGGTGCAGGCAGGAAATACCTATTCCCAAAAACCCCAAATGTGGGTGCTGCAAATAAAATCTTTTTTGCAAACAATGCGTGCCTCTGTTGGGAGTAGTAAAGGACTTGAAAAAAACTTTGGCTCTGGGTTTACATTTTTTGATCAAAAAGTTTAAGCTGCCCCCGATTTCAACTGATCTCAAAATCGGGCAGTCCTATCCTTCTTTACCTCTAAATCGACCCAATCGGGCCCTCCCGTGGGTAAAACCGACCTCCTTTATTCAGAGAGAAAAAAAAAAAAAACACAAACCCTGAAGCGCCCTTCTTATGACAGCCGTGGATGGGCGGGACAGAAACCCAAAATGGAAGCACCCCCCCTTTCCCATATAGGTTAAAATCAATGTACACCAAAGTAAAACGTTTTTTTTCTGCACCAAAAAACTTTTCTAAAAAAAACGTATGCCAAATTTGAAAGGCGGGGCCCGGGGCCCAACATAAAAATTTACAGTACGCACACAGCCCCGCGCCAGCGGCCTTTTCTGAAAAAAGGGGCAATACACTACGGGGAAAATTTGAGAGGTAAAGATAGGATAGGACTCCCCCGTTTTGGATACGTTGAAAGTCGTGGGAAAGCTTAAACATCTTTTGTAAAAATGTGAACCGAGGTCTCAAAGTTTTTTATGTATGATAGATAGCATAAATGCTTTTTAGGGATTTCCACGTAGGGAGGAGTAAACCAGAAACTAGTGCGAAAGGGGGTAGACCCATTTTTAGACCGGTGGGGCTGAGTGGACGCCCGCCCAACATTTAACAAAAAAGGCCTTACAAAAACAGGCCAACACCAAACAGTGAGCAGAAAAGGAACTGCAACAGCCAGAGGATCGTAAGAACTGGCCAGTGCTCCCCAGGGGCATGGGGGGTGCATACCCAAGATGGGGAATGCATATGTGGAAGAAAGAAATGTCATACAATTGGAGACGTCACAAGAAAACCTATTGAGTGTCTAGATGGGGGGTGGGAACGGGTCGGAGCACCTCTAAAATAACACTGGGCGCACGCCCAATCCCCCCCTCCAACCAGTCAGTATTTACCAGCAATAGCAAACATTAATCAACAGTCGCTGGCGCCGCAGAGAGAAAGAAAAAGCAACAATCACCTGAAGCATAGCCCAGAACTACGGGAGGGAATATCAAAAACAATACCCAGGCACAGAAAGACACATGACTAAACCTGTGTGTCGGGACCATAGTCCGTAGTCTCAGCGATGTGGAAGTCTCTTGAAGGGGGAAGATTCAGGGCTGCCCGGACTCCGTCGAGATCGTTGAGGCTTCGGCAGCTCGAATACAGTGGACCGGACCTGCTGAGCCCCAGGCAGTCCCTGTGGTGTGGAAAAGTCCATCTCCAGTGTTGCTTCCCATTCCGGAAGAGTCATCTCAGGGAGTTCGAGAGCAGTTAGAAGGGCTGGGAGATCCGTGGGAGAGCGAAGTATCAGAGATTTATCCCTGTGGCGGACCTGGACAGAGAAAGGGAACCCCCAACGATAAGGGATGCCCCGGTCCTGCAATAACGACAACAGCGGTTTGACAGAGGCTCGAAGACGGAGGGTTCTCCTGGATAGGTCTGGAAACAGGTCCATCTGTACACCATCAAAGACGACTTTCTGCATGAGCCAAAGCTTTACGCATGATTTCTTCCTTCAATGTGTATCTACGTACTCTGCAGATTATGTCCCGTGGTCGAGCAGGGTCTTGACTTTGTGGGCGTAGAGCCCTGTGGGCCCGGTCAAATTCAATCACCGTCGCCTCCGGCCTCCCTAGGATATAGTTGAAGGTTTTCGTTAGGGTAGAGATCAGATCACCTGTTTTAACAGACTCCGGGAGACCCCTGATTCTAATATTGTTTCGCCTGCTGCGATTCTCCAGGTCATCCATGTGGTTTACTAACTGCGTAACTCGGTTCTGCTGCTCCGACATAGACACTTGTAAGGCAGCAATAGCAGACTTTGTAGATGTTCGGTCACTCTCCACTTGTGGGGACCCTCTCTTGCATAGGGCTGAAACGTCGGCTTGAACTGGAATCAGGTCCTGTTTCCAAAGTGTGGCGTAAATCCTGAGCTATTTCTGGATGTCCCGCTTTTGGTAGGAATTAAGGAAGGAGCGCTTTCAAACTCGGATGAGCTTCTAATGCGTGAAGTGGGTTCTTCAGGAGGAGGCAAACTGGTGTCTGTAAACTCAGCATAGTGGCCCCCAGGGGTGGAGATCTCAGTTGAGGGCTGAGGGCAAGGGTTGGTGCAGTGGGGGTGCCCCCCCAAATGGGTGAGTTGGAGGCTGAGCGCCACTGCGCATTGTGGCGAGGTGCCAGTTGGGGCAAGATGGCGTCCTCAAGGGCTGGTCCTGGTCTAGGAGCCAGGGGCGGGGGACTCTGTATCAGAGTAGGAAGCCGCTAACTTGGATCCCGGTCCATGCAAGCCAGGGTCAGCCTGCCACTCCTCTTGAAAGGCATGCGGCTTAGTAGGCTGTTGTCTGGGCAAGTTTTAACTGCCCGGCCTGCGGCTCCTTTGGTCGCACTTTCAGGGTCATCAGATGAGGGCATAGTCCCTGAGATGCAGTCTGTTGTATGGAGCTAGGGGGCTCCGCAGCCCACTGTCCAGGAGATGCTGCTGGTACTAGCTCTCTAGCCCGTCCCTCAGGTGGGTCCAGAGTGTGGCTCACTGGTACTAAGGGGATAGAATCCTCAGCTCCCCTGGGGCCCTCCTGGCTCCTCAAAGCCCCTGTCACAGTCGTGCCCGAGGCCCAGGATGCCGGTCCCTCAGCGGTCATAGCCACATTGCAGGGGGATGATCTGTACCTGCCGGAGCTCTGTGCAGCCTCCTCCACGCCTCTGTTCTCGTGGGGATCCGCCGCTGAGTCTGTGCCATCCGGGGCTGCTGGTTTATCCGGCGCCCGTGTCCTCCTGTCTTCATCCGGCGCACGCCGGGAACTTTCTGCGCCCGCCGCCCTCCGCTGCGGCGAGGAGGCTGTGGCTGCTCTCGGGATTGCTGGCAGGAGAGGCAGGCTGCGATCCTGCCGTGTCTGCGCTGCAGCAGGTTCCTCCACTCACCGTCCGGCAGCCGAGCGTCGCTGGGGACTGTGACTGCATCCCGGGGATGCCAGGTAAGATGGCGCCTCAGGAGATGAAGCGCGGGAAGATGTCGGGGAGTCCTGCAGGCCCGCGAGCGGGGCAAAGTAATTCGAAATTGCCTGACCACTCACTGCAAGGGCTCTGGCAGCCCTGGCCGCCCGTTTGGCTCTTCTGCTGCTCATTTTCCACCCTGTTTCTGCTGGTAAAGTGCAGTCCTGGACGGAGCTCCCCACACACACGTCCTTCTCCTTACATAGTTGGCCACGCCCCCCCAAACCAATATTTTTAATTAAAAACTGTTCTACTTACAAAGTTGTTTTATTCTAGATGCAGGGAACACACAAAAAATAATTTTAAAAAAAACAATATAATAACCATCAGCAGAATATGGACTTTCCACCTTGTTTCAAGTCACAAAACAAAAGATACAAAAATAAGTGTGTGTGGCAATTTGTGCCCATTTGTGAGGTCAGGCTCACAGTTGGCATCATAATGTATTGGTTTGATGTGGTTGGGTCTACACTGGTCACCCTTGTCACATTTCTGTAAAAAGTCTGTGTGTTTTAAAGCCAACCCTTCACTAGAAATAAGGGCCTAAGCCCTGAAAAACAGCTCAAGACCAGTATCACTCCTCAACCAAATTTTACAGTAGATCGCATAATCTAGGCATTCTCCAAATGGAGATAAATCCATCACGACTGCCAGATTGTAAGGGTATGTTCACATGGCTGATTTTGACGCTATGTTTGAAACGGTTTTCGGAGCATTTCTGCTCCCAAAACAGCATCAAAATCTCGCCTGAAACACGCTTCTTCAGAAGAGGTTTTAGACGCGTTTCTCAGTGCATTTTTGGAAGAGGTTTTCAACACTGTTTTCACCCATACAAATTAATGGCCAGGTCAAAAAACGCATCGAAAAACACTCCAAAAACGCACTAGAAACACGCCTTAAACCCGCTTCAAGAATTGACATGAAACTTCTTTTTCAGTGCCCAAAACAGCTTCCAAAGAAGTGCATAAAATCCTTGTCGTGTGTGAACTACAATGCTGTTTTACATAGGCAATGAAATTAACTGGGGGCATTTTGGATGCTGTTTTGGGTGTGGAAACTCTCCGAAAACAGTGTCAAAATAAGCCGTGTGAACTTACGCTAAAATGTGATCACTTAGTAGAACACATTGCACCAGCTCCAGAGTAGAAGCAGCTTTACACCACTCCAGCTGATGCTTGGCATTGTGCCGCTGCCCCACAAAGTTTCCTACCCACAGGTCTTGCGCTGATGTCACTTCAGCAAGCAAACTCTGTAGCAGGTGATGCAGAAGGGGATACACAGTTTTCACATACCACGCACTTCTGTATTTGTCAGCATAGCTCTGTGGCATGAATTGACAATCTCTTTACAATAATGGCACATGGTAACCGCAGCAGATATCGATGAGAAATTTCACAAAGTGACTTTCACAATGAGTGTGTGTGAAAAACCTAAATAAATTAGAAGGTGCACAAGCATTTACAGTCAAAAGTGTTAAGACTGACACACACATTGGTTTTCACAAAGTTTGCTTCTTTATAGGTTTCTATGACAGAATAAGGCTATGTTCACACGGCTTAACTGCAGGACATAATTACGCCCCGCAATTACGCCGTGTGGCCGGGGGCTGGCACTTCGCCGGCCCATAGACTTGCATTACCAGCGGCACATATACGCCGCTGGTAATTCACATGTCACTTATCTCCCCCCTTGGCGTATTCGCCGAGCAGGGAGAGGAGACGTAATCCATACTTCTCTATGAGAACTGTGGATTACCGTAATGACTGGGCGGTTTTCAGCCCGTAATTTGCGCTCTCCGGCGCGTAATTACGGACCGAATTACGGCCCATTCTAAGCCGTGTGAACCTAGCCTAATGTACAGTCATAAGCATTCCATCCGGTTTGTCACTTTTGACTGTGTATGCAAAGACTTGCGTACAAAAGTGTAATGAAGGATCGCTCACCTTACTTTCCTCTCAGGCTTGTCAATCATAGGCTTCAGCTGGTTCATAGATTCACCGGCGCTCGGAATCCTGGCTCCCGGCAAAGAGCCCAAAAAAGCAAACAACATAAAATGGATGGATCC
>JAODAL010019871.1:0-70898 GCA_025379985.1 Phyllomedusa bahiana | reverse complement strand
GCAAAAATTAGGGTTTTCCCACCTAGATTAGATCCGGGTCAAACTGCGGCCTCCAGCTGTTGGGAAACTAAAACCCTCCCATCATGCATTTGTATAATCTATAACAGTGGGCATGATGGGAATTGTAGTTTCCCAACAGCTGGAGGGCCGCAGTTTGACACCCCTGACTTAGATGGTAGATTGATGGGACATGCTATCAATGTGTGATACGTGCAGGTCCATCCTCTGGGAACCTCCGAAAGTGTTGGCTCAGATTGGAGAACCAGTCACACTTGCGGCCAGCTCTCCATTCTGTTCTATAGGAATTCCCAGTACAGGGGAGCGCTGTGTTCTCCATTCTGTTCTATGGGAGTTCCCAGTACAGGGGAGCGCTGTGTTCTCCATTCTGTTCTATGGGAGTTCCCGGTACAGGGGAGCGCTGTGTTCTCCATTATGTTCTATGGGAGTTCCCTGTACAGGGGAGCGCTGTGTTCCCCTCATTTCTGGATTCCCCAAAATGGGAGGGAGTTCCCAGTACAGGGAGCGCTGTGTTCTCCATTATGTTCTATGGGAGTTCCCGTACAGGGAGCTCTGTTGTTCTCCATTCTTTCTATGGGAGTTCCCGGTCCAGGGGAGCTCTGTGTTCTCCATTCTGTTCTACGGGAGTTCCCGGTCCTGGGTAGCGCTGTGTTCTCCATTCTCTTCTATGGGAGTTCCCGGTACAGGGGAGCGCTGTGTTCTCCATTCTCTTCTATGGGAGTTCCCGGTACAGGGGAGCGCTGTTCTATCTGAGGAAGCACCGTTTTTGGTGCGAAAGGCGTCATATTGTGTTGCACTATTTGGGAGGCTTAACACTCCTTTCATTTTTTAATTGGAATAAAGAAATTCATTTTGCTCCATTCCCATTTGCCACGAGGATCTTCTGTACTCCATGAAAACGAGCGCCGGGTCCATTGTTTTCTGTCTTTATTCCGAGAAAACATTGTAATACTACATCTTTTAGCTTTGATACACAGGCATGGCATCCAGTATTATGCATGATAGACTTACAATTACATGTAGGCTTAGATACACAGCGCAGCAGACTGTATCACCTATAGACTTATATAGGTGACTGGCTCAGATACTTGAGCTAAGGATATGATATGCAGGAGCGGCTTAGATACGCAGGTATGGCAGCTGGTATTATGCAGGACAGGCTTAGATACACAGCTCAGTAAGCAGTATTATCCATAGACTTGGATACTACATCCCAAACATCACACCCCAGGCTTAGCTACACTGTCTGATAGATAATACAACATTTGACTAGCTCAGTAGACCATATTACTTAAGGTTTAGATACACTGGCTAAGCGGGCAGTATCACAAGATGGGCTTAGATACACTACCGTAGCAGACAATATCATATATTATAGGGCTGCTTACATTGGTTCATCAGATCATACGCACCATATGCTTAGATACACTAGCTCAGTAGATAATATCATTCATTATAGTATTGCAGATGAGCTTAAAGTAGAAAAAAAGGGTGCTCCTAGTGTAGATCGTCTGGAATAAAAGTTTATCCGTTGGTCAGTATCGCACGAACCTGATTCTGTTGCGCAATGGTGGAGGCGCAACTCTCCCAGAGCTTATAGAAAGGACAGTCACAGCAGCCGCCTCGCTTCCTTGGCTCAACGTGTTGCCGAATGATAGGAAGATATCGGTGATAAATTAGACATCGACAACTAACTTATAGTGTGATAAAAGGGGGAAAAAAAGGAGGGAATGATGGCGCTAGACTGATAAAGTATAGATAGTTTATTAGGACGTTAAACCAGGACGACGCGTTTCTCGCTGGATAGCGTTTCATCAGGTCCATACAGAGAAATGAAGCTAAAACAGAGGTTTAAATCGTGTGTGTTGCACTCCGCTCATTAATGCTAATTGAGCGCACTTGTGTCAGCTGAGCACAATGTGCTGCATGGGAATGGTGCAAACATCTGCAATACAGGGTCTTTTGTGTGTCTCTCTGCCTGGACTCTCCTTGTGCCTCTTTAAATACCTGTATTGCAGATCTTTGCACCTTTCCCATGCAGCACATTGTGCTCAGCTGACACAAGTGCGCTCAATTAGCATTAATTAGCTGAGTGCAACACACAAGATTTAAAGGGAACCTGTCACCTAGGTTGTGCCCCCCCTTGCTTTGGGCAGCACAAGCCAGTGTCAGACCTGCTGTTCCCAGCACTGTGCCCCTTATTCTGTAAGATGCTGCAGTTTTAGAGCATTTACCCCTCAAATCTTATTCATGAGCAGATGTTAGCTCCACCCACCAAAGGCTAGCCCCGCCCACCTGACAGTTATTCACATGTTTCTACCTATTCAAAGTAAAAGGTTTATCAGTTGAGGTGGGCGGGGCTAGCCGCAGGTGGGCGGGGTTTGAAAAAAACGGACTCTTTGAAGGACTCTTCGAATGACTCTTCTGGCTGAAAACTGCAGATTTGAGCATTAAATACAATCTTACAGAATAAGGGACACAGCGCTGGAAACAGCAGGTCTGACACTGGCTTGTGCTGCCCTCAGCAAGGGAGGCATAATCTATGTGACAGGTTCTCTTTAAACCTCTGTTTTAGCTTCATTTCTCTGTATGGACCTGATGAAACGCTATCCAGCGAGAAACGCGTAGTCCTGTTTTAATGTCCTAATAAACTGTATCTATACTTTATCAGTCTAGCGCCATCATTCCCTCCTTTTTTTCTCCCCTTTTATCACACTATAAGTTAGTTGTGATTTTTAATATAGATGATGGGCTTACATACACAGCTTGGCTGGGAGTATTGCACATGATGAGCTTAGGTACTACAACTCAGGTTATGACCCGCTAGCCTTAGATACACTAGCTCAGCAGAGAATATTATGCACTATAGTATCGCAGATGATTGGCTTATATACACAGCTTGGCTGGCAGTATCGCACATGAAGGGTTTAGATACACAGCTTGGCTGGCAGTATGGCACATGACGGGCTTAGATACACAGCTTGCTGGCAGTATCGCACACGATGGGCTTAGATACACAGCTTGGCTGGCAGTATCGCATACAATGGGCTTAGCTACACAGCTTGGCTGGCAGTATCGCACATGATGGGCTTAGGTACACAGCTTGCTGGACAGTATGAACATCGATGGGCTTACATACAAGCTTGGCTGGCGTATCGCACAGAAGGTTTAGTAACACTTGGCTGGCAGTATCGCACATGATGGGCTTAGGTACACAGCTTGGCTGGCAGTATCGCACATGATGGGCTTAGGTACACAGCTTGACTGGCAGTATCACACATGATGGGCTTAGGTACTACAGGTCATAAGATATCACTCAAGCTTAGTCATAGCTCAGCAGTGAAATTGATGCATTATAGTATCGCAGATGATGGGCTTACATACACAGCTTGGCTGGCAGTATCGCACATGAAGGGTTTAGATACACAGCTTGGCTGGCAGTATCGCACATGATGGGTTTAGATACACAGCTTGGCTGGCAGTATCGCACATGAGGGTTTGGACAAGCTTGGTGGCAGTATCGCACATGATGGGCTTAGGTACCAGCTTGAATGGCAGTATCACACATGTGGGTTGGGAACTACGGGTTTATAAATATCACTATGGTTAGTTTTACTATCAGCAGGAATTTATGCCCTATGTTCGCAGATGTTTGGTTTATATACACGCTTGGCGGAAAGTACGACTGAAGGGTTTAGATACCAGTTTTGGGCAGTACGCAATGGGGGGTTTAGATACTCAGCTTGGGTGGCGGTATCGCACTGGGGGGTTTAATACACATTTGGCTGGCGGTATCGCACATGATGGGTTTACTGGAATGCAGAAGAAACATTGCGGTCCCTGGCGCTCGTCTATGGAAACCTCTGAGGCGTGGAGTATTGTATAAAGGTTTTTATTGAATGTAAAAACAACTCGTTAAAGAGCAAAAAAACCTTTTAAAAACTAAAAAATAAAATAACTAACGAGCTTTTTCTGCCAAACTGGCGTTTCCCCTCGGGATTTGTGATACAAGGGGAAACAAATGCGTGTTATTATTTTTTTCTTTTTTTTTTAAAAAGGTTTTTGCTTTTGTATGAGTTGTTTTTACATTCAATAAAAACCTTTTTTAAAATCCTCCCCCCCCTTTCACAGGGGGGTTTTCCATGGGACGAGCCCCGGGGGGACCCCCAATGTTTTTTTCCCCGCTTTTTCCCAGTGTCCACGCCCGCTGCTGCGACTTTGTCCCTTCGGAGAGGAGCCCCAACGGTCCCGCTGAGGGACTCCCCACGGAGCCCTGTAAATGTTTTGAGGTTGTCCCTTTCTATAATAGCTGCAAAAACTCTATCGGGTAAAGCTTGGGGCCCTGCGGTTCACTGAACATACTTTTTAAAATTATACTTAATGTATTTCACCATAGGAGTGCCCCCTCTGTTTTTTTTTTTCTTTTCTCTGCACATGACGGGTTTAGACACACAGCTTGGCTGGCCATATCGCACACAATGGGCTTAGGTACACAGCTTGCTGGCGTATTGAAAATGAGGGGCTTAAAATTAAAAACCCTTGGGGGGCGGGGCAGTTTTTGCCCCAAGGGAAGGGCTTAAAATACGAGCTTGGCGGGGCCATATCGCACACAAGGGGTTAGGTACACAGCTTGTGGAAGTATTGCACAGAGGGGCTTAGATACACAGCTTGGCGGGCAGACCGACATGATGGGCTTAGTACCAGTTTGCTGGCAGAAATCGCATAAAAAGGGGGCCTTGCTACAAAGGCTTGCGGGGCCAGTACCCGCCCGATGGGTTTTAAAGTTTCACTTTCTTGGTGGCATTTAATCGCCTTTTACAATGGGTTAGTTTCACAGTTGGGGGCAGTATGGGCACATAGGGGCTTCCCAAAACTCCTTGGCTGGCCAATCGCACAAAAATGGGTTTAAGTTACCAGTCGCTTGCGTACCCGCTTACGGGGGGTTTAAAATTTACACAGCTGGCTGGCAGTATGAAAATGCGGGCTCAGTTTTACACAGCTCGACTGGCAGTAGGGCACTTGAGGGTCGGGATACACAGCTGGGCTGGCGTATTCCCACATAAAGGGGGCTCGTTACCCCGGGCTTGGATGGAAAGGTATCGCTACAACGGGCTCAGATACCCCGCTTGGCTGGCGGTATCGAAACCGAGATGGGCTTTAGATTTTAACCTTGGGGGCCCGTATCGCACACGACGGGTAGATACACAGCTTGGCTGGGCCAGAAATCGCACCGATGGGCTTAGATCCCAAGTTTTGGCTGGCATTTATCCACACGAGGGGGCTTAGTTTATACGTTTTGACTTGGGCAGTATTGCACTTTGAGGGCTTAGATAACAGTTTGGGGGGGGGAAAGTTTTGAACACAAGGGGCCCCAGATACACGTCGACTGGCAGTATCGCATATGACGGGCTTAGATATACAGCTTGACTTGCAGTATGGCACACGACAGGCTTAGATACACAGCTTGGCTGGCAGTATGGCACACGACAGGCTTAGATATACAGCTTGGCTGGCAGTATGCCAAATAGTCCCGGGCTCAGATCCCCACAGGCTTGTGCTGTGGCAGAAATCCCACACAGATGGGCTTAGTATAACACAAGGCTTGGTTTGGTGGCAGTATGGCACACGACAAGGCTTTAGATAAAACAAGTTTGGGCTGGCAGTATCGCCCACGATGGGCTTAGATACACCATCTCACTGGCAATGATCCTGTAGTGAAATGACACAGCGGGTATTTTTTTCACTGGAGCGTGCATCACACCCCGGCTGCTCGTCCGTCAGGAGCGGATCACGATGCCAGATTCTGCCAGTCTCACCCAAACCCGGCCAAGAAAGTGATGGCAGCAGATGACCCATCCCAGCTGCCTGTGCTCGTCCCAGTAATCCCCAGCCCAGGGGCACAGGCCTGAGGGGGTGGGGAGGCGGCGGTGGCGGACAGGACTCCATGTACCCACCCGGCTCGTTAACCCCTCGTGTGCCGCACACCCCTATACGATGCCCTGGCAGCGGGATAACAGACGGGCAGCCCCCGTCTGGATGAGGACAGGGTTTTCGGACAGCCCCTTGTTGTGTATCGTTACATTCCAGAGCGGGGAGAATGGGACGTATCCGATGAATCCCGTCCAAGTGTGACAGGTGCGTTCCGTGGTAATAACGCAACGCGCAGTGTAAGGGATACTCTGCCCACCCACAGCATTGTATTCCAGGCGCAGAAATGTCCCCTCGACTGCAGATCAACAACACAGAGGACCAGGGCGACGCATCCTGCACCTCGGCCCCGCCAAACCTGCAGGGACGGCCGCAGAGAAAGGTAAATGCAGGTGGGCTAATGGATCAGCACCCAAAGATAGCACCCCAGTATGGGGGCCACAGGTGGGTGCGAGCCGGAGAGGGAGGAGATAGATACATGAGGAATAATATATAGGAATACTACTACCCCCATCATTACACATGCATGCCATAGACTATGTATAACTATCCATCTCGTAGTGTACAGCTAAGGATACTACAACCCCCATCATTACACATACATGCCATAGTCTATGTATAACTTCATGTCATAGTGCACAGCTAAGGACACTACAACCCCCATCATTACACATGCATGCCATAGTCTATGTATAACTTCATGTCATAGTGCCGTAGGATATACAACCCCATCTACATAATGCCATAGTCTATGTATAACTATTCATTTCATAGTGCACAGCTAGTGATACTACAACCCCCATCATTACACATGCATGCCATAGTCTATGTATAACTTCATAACTTCATGTCATAGTGCACAGCTAGGGATACTACAACCCCCATCATTACACATACATGCCATAATCTATGTATAACTATTCATTTCATAGTGCACAGCTAGTGATACTACAACCCCCATCTTACACTCATGCCATATTATTATAATATTCAGCTCATAGTGCACAGCTAAGGATACTACAACCCCCATCATTACACATTCATGCCATAGTCTATGTATATCTTCATGTCATAGTGCACAGCTAGGGATACTACAACCCCCATCATTACACATACATGCCATAGTCTATGTATAACTATTCAGCTCATAGTGCACAGGTAAGGATACTACAATCACTATCATTACACATACATTTCATAGTCTATGTATAATTATCCATCGCATTGTGCACATCTAGGAATACTACAACCCCTATTATTACACATACATGCCACAGTCTATGTATAACTATCCATCTCATAGTGCACAGCTAATGATACTACAACCCCCATCATTACACATACATGCCACAGTTAATTTCTATGTATTAGTACTTATCCATCTCATAGTGCACAGCTAATGATACTACAACCCCTATCATTACAAATACATGCCACAGTCTAACTATTCATCTCATAGTGCACATTCATGCCATAGTCCATGTATAACTATTCATCTCATAGTGCACAGCTAAGCACACTACAACCCCTATCATTACACATACATGCCGTAGTCTAACTATTCATCTCATAGTGCACAGCTAAGGACACTACAACCCCCATCATTACACATACATGCCATAGTCTATATAAACTATCCATCTCATCGTGCACAGCTAATATTACTACAACTCCTATTATTAACATACATGTCACAGTATATGTATCATTATCAATCTCATAGCTACCTATCTCAGACAGTGCATAGCTAAGAATACTATAACTCTTATTATTTCACATACATGCCACAGTCTATGTATCATTATAAATCTCATAGTGCACAACTATGGATACTGCAACTGCTATTATTACACATACATGTCATAGTCTATGTTTCGCTATCTATCTCATATCCACCTATTTCGGACAGTGTATAGCTAAGAGTACTACAACCCCTATCATTATATATACATGACACAGTCTATCAGTATCCATCTCATATCCACCTATCCCAGACAGTGCATAGCTAAGAATACTACAACTCCTATCTGAGATAGGTGGATAGGGATAAATAGACTGTGGCATGTATGTGAAAGGATAGGAGTTGTAGTATTCTTAACTATGTACTATCTGAGATTGATGGGTAGCAAAACATAACCTATTTCATGTATGTATAATGACAGGGGTTGGAGTGTTCTTAGCTATGTACTATGGAATAGATAGCGATAAATATTCTCTGACATGTATGTGTAATAATAGGAGTTGTAGTAATCCGAGTTATACACTGAGATAGGTGGATATGAGATGAATAGTGATATATAAACTATGGTATGTATGTGTAATGATAGGAGATGTAGTATTCTTAGTTATACACTGTCTGAGATAGATAGATAGATAGATAGATATGTGATGGATAGATAGATAGATAGATAGATAGATATGGGGTAGATAGATAGATATGGGATAGATAGATAGATAGATAGATAGGAGATAGATAGATATGAGATAGATAGATAGATAGATAGATAGATATGGGATAGATAGATAGATAGATATGGGATAGATAGATAGATAGATAGATATGGGATGGATAGATAGATATGAGATAGATAGATAGGAGATAGATAGATAGATAGATAGATAGATAGATAGATAGATAGATAGATAGGGTGGATAGATAGATAGATAGGGTGGATAGATAGATAGATAGGGTGGATAGATAGATAGATAGATAGGGTGGATAGATAGATAGATAGATAGATAGATAGATAGATAGATAGATAGATAGATAGATAGATATGGTGGATAGATAGATAGATAGATAGATATGAGATAGATAGATAGATAGATATATATTAGATAGATAGTTAAATAGATAGATAGAAATGGGATAAATAGATAGATAGATAGATAGATAGATAGATAGATAGATAGAAAGATAGATAGATATGAATAGATAGATAGATAGGGGTAGATAGATAGATAGATAGATATGAGATAGATAGATAGATATTAGATATATAGATAGTTAAATAGATAGATAGAAATGGGATGGATAGATAGATAGATAGATATGGGATGGATAGATAGATAGGGTGGATAGATACATATGAGATAGATAGATAGATAGATAATAGATATGGATAGATATAGATAGATAGAATGGGAGATAGATAGATAGATAGATAGATAGATAAAATATATATGAGATAGATATGGGTAGATAATAGATGTATGAGATAGATTTATATGAGATAGATAGATAGATAATAGATAGATATGAGATAGATATGGATAGATAGATAGATAGATAGATAGGTAATAGATAGATGAGATATAGGATAGATAGGAAAAAGATAAAAGAAGATAGATAGAGTAGATATGGGTATGCAAGATAGATTAAAGTGAATATGAGATAGGGTATGAAGATAGATAGATATGGGGAAAGGATATCAATACATAACTAGGCATGATTGTAATATAGATTGTACTATTCTTAGCTATGCACTGTCTGAGATAGGTGGATATGAAATGGATAGTAATAAATAGCCTATGTCATATATATAATGATAGTGGTTGTAGTCTGCTTAGCTATGCACTTTCCGAGATAAATCTACTTTCCGAGATAGGTAGATCTGAGATAGCAATATATTCACTATGTCATGTATGTGTAATAATAGGGGTTGTAGTATTCTTAACCATGCACTGTCCGAGATAGGTGGATATGAAATGGATAGTGATAAATAGACATGTATCATGTATATGTAGTAATAGGAGTTGTAGTTTCCCTAGCTATGCAACCATCTTAGTGAGATGCTCAAGATTAAGAGCCAAGAATTGATGGCAAGTCTGGTCCGATGCTGGCATCTATGCAGGTAAGCTGTCTATGGTGGAGTGTGGGAGCAAACCTGAAGATCCTATGAGCACAGAGTGTTGTTGTCTTTTTCGGATTTTAAGGGCTTGCTTTCCAAATAAAGGGATTTTCCACTTGAGACCCCTCCTCCCTCCGTGCAGCTCTCACCACGTAAATCATTAATAATTAGGTGTCTCGGAACTTCAAGTTGACATCTTGCCCTGATTTTTGGCTCCATTGTTGTAAATGACTGATGTGGGGTGAAGTGAGACCCCATCGCGGTCCCCTTTTTATTCTGTTGTACTGAACAAGACTTCTACACACAACTAAAGCAAACAACGCTCATGGAAATAAGATGTCATTGTTTTTGCCCTTCTCAAGTAGGAAACCCCTCTAACATTCTTGTCATTTCCTTGGTGTCATATTTGAAGGTTTAGGGAGTCCCGTCTCTTGGCTCTTTGTGAGACCAATGTAACTGATGCCAAGTCGAAGCAGGAATGCCTGGAGGGATGCCAAAGTAAAGAAGGCGAAAATCCTGACGGTCTAAATTTAGGTTCGGAATAGGGTTATGTCTGTGTTTTTGGCATTTAAGTAAACACTGAGTAGACAAGCTGACTGCGGAGGCATGAGGCACACCTGGGAGGCACGAGGCACTAGAGATACAGGCGGCATAATGTTGTATCTAGAGAAAGCTCTGCAACTGTTCTACAAGATGAGCAATGAGTTAGCACTGTTTGGTGGCTAAGAGAGAGAAACGGCGGCGTGAGATGATGCACCGTCCCTTTAAATGGGGGATGGGGGGGGGGGCTAGAGGGGATTTTTAGCCAAAGCATTTTGAGGTTGCCATGTTTTAGGTTCCTGGAATTGCCACCTAATGTGTACTTATCAGATTCCATTACTCCTGGACCTTCCAGGCAAATCAGAGAGTGGCTGTCATTTGACAGCTGTTCCATTATGTAGGGTAGGAAGGAACAGCTGTTCTCTTACAGCCACATTTTTGTTTCTGGTCAACTATAAGGAAAAAACCACAAGAACCCTACTTTTACTTAATACATGGGCATAGGGGAAGCCCTTGATCAGTAGATAATAGAATGGCTGGTTATACAAAAACTATGAAAAATATACAAAGCTTCAGAAGTGTGTAAAGCCTAGGACTAATTAAGATATAATTTTAAAAGACAATTAATAAAATACAATAGTACCTAAATCTAAGATACCCTATCCCTTGAGAGAATAAAGCTGCCTACAGAATAAATGGGGAAGTCGCCCCAATAAGGGCGCACCCAAGCAGGAACCTAAACTATATAAGCCCTAACTGTCCCTAACAAGCTAAACAATAAGTAACTACTTTATTACACAAACAACAAAGAAAAACCAAATAGTGCCCAAATGTGAGACAAATGCAGTAGTGGCTAATGCAGGACGTTCCAACGTGTTTCCCCCCAATTTCGGGGTTCATCAGGGAACCAAACGCCACAATAACTAAAGACTGTACTGATAAATATACAGATAAAAAGACTCACGTCCCTTGTTAGGAATAGAGACCACCAAGGATGAACGGAAGGGTCCAAGATAAAAAGGTAACAGATCCCTTTTGGATGGAGCCGGACAATGATATAAGAGGCAGCAACCTTAAGGACCATGTGGGTGCTCCAAAGTGGAATATTGGGGTATAAGCAAAATCCTGGGAGGTATCACAAAGCTTATACCCCAATATTCCACTTTGGTGCACCCACATGGTCCTTATAGTTGACCAGAAACAAAAATGTAGCTGTAAGATGACAGCTGTTCCTTCCTATCCTCCAGAATGGAACAGCTGTCAAATGACAGTCACTCTCTGCTTTGCCTGGATGATCCGGAATCCAACAAGTTACACATTAGAGAGCAATTCCAGGAATCTAAAATGTAGCAACTTTAAAAAGCTTTGTATGACCTTACTTGATTACATAGGTGTATGTGATTATGTCTCTTATACATAACTGCGTATGGGTACCACTGTTTTGTGTTGTGTTTTTTTTGGGGGGGAGGGAGGGTTTACTTTTTTTTATTATTTTTTGTTTTCTTTCTTTAGTGAAGATGGAGATGTCTTTTGCTTCATTCTTATTATTATGATGCCAAAGTATGTCATTAGTGCTATTTTGTACTTTCATTGCTTAGCACTTTCCTTATTTGTGCTAACGATGCCTTATATTATTTCTTTGTGTATCAAGTGGTATCTCATCTAATGGACAATCATTATTTGTTTTTGTTTATTTAAAATGTAATACAAATTATTTTTAAAAAAAAAAAATCTTGTTATGGAACCCCCCCCCCCCCCCCAATTTAAATGGAACAGCACATTATCAGCGTCTCCTTTAATGGGGGATGGGAGGATATTTGAAGGGGATTCTGGCAAAGCTTTAAGAGGTTGCTACATCTTAGGTTCCTGGAATTGCCCTCTAATGTGTAATTTACTGAGTTCCATCACTCCTGGATCATCCACACAAAGCAGAGAGTGGCCGTCATTTGACAGCTGTTCCATTCTATCATCTTACGCTACATATTGCTTTCTGATCAGCTAGATGACATGTGAGTGCTCCAATGAGGCTTGTTGGGGTAGACGCTGTGTAGTGCCCTCCTGGAAGGGAAGTTTAGCGTACCACTGACAACTGCCCCTTCTAGTTACCCCATATCCAGAGCCTATAGTACTATAGCTATACCTGCATGTGAACATTTACTCTATGCAACCCTCTACGTGGTTCTTTCAGGAGTCATTGTGGATCTAGCGGGTGACAACACCGGACGACACAATAATCCAGCAGCTTCCACCAGGACAGCGGAGGACCAGAGGAGTCTCCAGGGGTCTCCCGGGTCACTGGCAAAGGGAAGAAGCAGCCAAAAACTCTGATGGACTCTAAAGTTGCAGAACAGACACCGGAGGCGGCTCCACCCGAGACCTCCCCGGGACCATGTAATGATAAGAAGGATGAAAAGGAGACCAGCGAAGAAAAGTCTGAGCCCCCCACCCAAGAAGAACTCAGGTACGACCTATAGATGGCAGCACCATCTGTCCATGGAGGGCTCTATGGGGTAATAATGGTCATCGGCTCAATGGGGTGAGATTTTACACAGAGGTGCCTCAAAGTGGGCGTTTCTCTATAGACTGGAGGTGGAGCTTCGTATGTTCTGTGAATGGGAATTTAAATTTTGGATGCTATGGGACCCCTGTAACCACTGTAGTTAGAACGGGCCCTTAGTTTGTCTGTAGTGAAAAAAAGCAAAATATCCCCCTTGTCCTTCAGTTACAGTTTTTTCATTCACTTCTGCTCCTGTAAAAGTCGGGTGACAACCAATGTGGCCGCCATTACTGCTTCTACTGTATAGGGATGATCACCCAAATATGGGGGAAAGTAGCTCTGCATAGCTAGACATAGTTGTGATGCAAGAATCTGGGAAAGCTGGGTACTTTAATGCTAGTCACATTAGTACAGCTCCTATTGGGTTGTCACTTGCCAATCAGGAGTGGTCAGGAGCTGGGTGGACTCCTATGCGGGAGCCACATCGGTAACAATGTTTTCATGGTTAGGGAGATTACAATTTGAGCCTTATTTATGGCATGCTGGGAGTTGTAGTTTTATATCCTGGAGGTAATCCTGGTCAGAGGTTATACCTGTAGGGTGATCCCGCACTCACTTGCCAGTCAGGAGTTTGGGGAAGTTGAGTGATCACCCAGTGGTAGCCACATTTGTAATCATTCTGGCACAGACAACATTTGCTGCTGTTTATGCTCCCATGGCATGCTGGGAGTTGTAGTACCACATCCTCTGGGATAGCCACAGGTCAGATTTATAGTGGCAGGAGGTAATGCAGCATTCATTTGCCAGTCAGGCGTTTGGGAAAGCTGGGTGGTCACCTATTGGAGCACACCGGGTTTAACGAAACAGTAAAATTTTTTTGTGCTTTCATGGCTTGATGGGAGTTGTAGTTGATCAAATTTGGAGCTGTTTATGCTCTCATGGCATGCTGGGAGTTGTAGTTTTATATTTGCTGGGGGTAATCCTAGGTCAGAGATATACCTGCAGGGGGTGATGCAGCACTCACTTTCCAGTCAGGAGTTTGGGGAAGTTGAGTGATCACCCAGTGGTAGCCACATTTGTAATCATTCTGGCACAGACAACATTTGTGCTGTTATGCTCCCATGGCTGCGGGGGTTGTGTACCAACCCTTTGGGGATAGCCACAGGTCGATTTATAGTGGCGGAGGAAACCCAGATTTTTTTTCCCGCAGGAGTTTGGGGGAAAGTGGGTGGCCCCTATTTAGGGCCACATGTAATGATCCAGGCACCGATAAATTTGGAGTTGTTTATGCTGTCATGGCATGCTGGGAGTTGTAGTTCTATATCCGCTGGGGTAATGCACTACTCACTTGCCAGTCAGGAGATTGGCAAAGCAGAGTGATCACCCAGTGGTAGCTACATTGGTAATGATCTAGGCATAGATAATATTTGGAGCTGTTTATGCATTAATGGCATGCTGGGAGTTGTAGTTCTACATTCTCTGGAGTAGTCACAGGTCAGAGATATAGTAGAAGGAGAGTTGCAGCATTCTTTTCCCAGTCGGGAGTTTGGGAAAGCTGAGTGATCTCTAAGTGGTAGCTACATCCTAGTCATCCAAGCACAGATACAATTTGAAGCCTTTTATGCTTTCATGGCTTGCTGGGAATTGTAGTTCTACATTCTCTGTAGGAGCTACGAGTCAGAGGTATAGTAACGGGGGTGATGCAGCACTCATTTATTGTTTGGGAAAGCTGGGTGATCCTCCAAAGGTTGCCACATGTGTAGTCATCAAGGTACAGATACAATTTTAAGCCTTATATGGCATGCTGAGAGTTGTAGTTCTACATTCTCTGGAGTAATCATGATTCAGAGGTTATAGCAGAAGGATGCCGCATTCTTTGCCAGTCGGAGTTTGGGAAAGCTGAGTGATCACCCAGTGGTAGCTACATCCTAGTCATCCAAGCACAGATACAAATTTAAGCCCACATGTGTGAATGTAGTTAAATTTTGATCAATTTGTGAGTGATTTATGGCACTACTTCCTTTCAAGTTTGGGAAATTGTTAGTTTTGACCATCTGTGCTGGCCTGTAACATTTAAGCTGGATCTGGGATGATTAAACCCTGGGGTCAAGGGAGTGTTGCATGGCCCCTTCACTTTCCAGTATAGGTTTGGGGAAGTTGAGGATAAGAGGCGAGCGTCCAGCAGTGTAGCCAAATTATTAATCAATTGGCACAGACCCAAACATTTTGGCCGGGCTGCTTATGCCCCATGGCAGTTTGGGTTCCTGTAAGTACTCTGCACAAAAATCGACCGTTTCCATGGGATAGAGACAGTCCCAAATTATAGTGGCAGGATTAGGTATTGGGGAGCACATTTGCAGTCAAGGAAGTTGGGAAAGTCCTGGTGGACATCATATTTAGGAGCCACTGGTAACGATCCAGGCACCATAAATTTGGAGTGTTTATGCGTCATGCAAGTGGGAGTTTTATTCTATTCCCTGGATAAAACAAAATCCTTGCCCCGTCAGGAGATGGGGAAAGTGATGATCCCCAGTGTAGCTACCTTTGGGACGATGCGGGATAATAAATTTGGAGCTGTTTATGCATTAATGGGGATGCTGGGGTTTAGTTCTACATTCTTGGGGTAGTCACAGGCAAGATATAGTAGAAAAGGGGAATTGCAGCATTTTTTTCCCCGTCGGGATTTGGGGGAATGGGATCCTAAGTTGTAGCTACAACCTAGTCATCCAAGCACAAAAATACAATTTGAAAACCTTTTATGGGTTTCATGGGTTCTGGGGAAATTTTAGTTCTACATTTCCCTTGGGGGGACAAGTCAGAGGTAAGTAAGGGGGTGATCGCACTCATTTTTTGTTTTTTAAAAGTGGGTGACCTCCAAAGGTTTCCCCATGTGTGCATCAAGTACAGATACAATTTGAAGCCTTATATGGCATCTTGGGGTTTTAGTTCTACATTTTCTGGAGTAACATGATTCAGAGGTGTAGTAGGTTAAAATTATGCCGCACTCACTTCCAGTAATGAGTTTGGGAAAGCTGAGTCATCACCTAATGGTGGCCCCTTCCGTAGTCATCCAGGCACTGATAACATTTGAAGCCAGGCATGCTGGGAATTGTAGTTCCACATTCGTTGGGGTAGTCACGATTCAGAGGTGTAGTAGGTATAGTTAATGCCGCACTCACTTGCCTTTCAGGAGTTTGGGAAAGCTGAGTCATCACCCAGTAGTGACCCCATCTGTAGTCATCCAGGCACTGATAACATTTGAAGCCTGGCATGCTGGGAGTTGTAGTTCCACCACCACTGGGAGGGTGTCACAAGTTGGAGACTGCTGCACTGGCACTTGCCATCTTTCCTTATAGGTCAGACCTTAAAGCGAGCGAAGGGAATGAAAAAGGAAAAGAGGCCGAGCGTCCAGCAGATGTCCCCAAACCGAAATCCCATCTAAAACTGGCAACAGCAAGATCCAGCGATACCATCGGGTTCCCCCTGGAGCCGGGGTCTGCTGACCTGTCCCTGATGTGTCCAGCGTTTAAGTTTGGGTCTCCTCTAAGTCCTGCTGCACTGGAAAGAGAACTGCAGAGCCCGGTAATCATCATCGGACAAGACGTCTTCCAAATAATAGGTAAGGACAGGAGTTTAGGTACGGAAATGGGTCAGCACATTCTGAGTCAAGAGAAGGGTCCGGGCTGGAGGACCAAAAATATCGATGGACATCTCATTGATTTCAATGGTTACTGTGTACCGTATTTTTTGGACTATAAATTTGGGAGGAAAATGGTGGTCCGAAAAATACGATAAGTGCGTCTTATGGTCTGGCGTGTCTTAAAGTCCGAACAATACAGTAGGTGCGTCTTATAGTCCGGAGCGTCTTAAAGTCTGAAAAATACGGTACTTGAACAACCTCCTGTACCCCTGCCAAAAATACCCAAGTGGCCTCAAACCCCTCTGAAGTGCACACAGGCTGAGGCCTGCAGCATGACATGAGCACCCTTCAGGGGGGCCTACCAACCCTCCCCAAGCACCAAGAAGGCCCCTGCATTGAAGCAGACTAAGTGGTGTGTGCTAGAATACCTGCACGACCTCCTGTACCCCTGTCAAACCTACCCAAGTGCCCTCAATCCCCTCTGAAGAGCACGCAGGCTGAGGCCTGCAGCATGATATGAGCACCCTCCTGGTGCCCTTCCAACCCTCCCCAAACACTCAGAATTACCCTGCCTTCAAGCAGACTAAGTGGTGTGTGCTAGAGTACCGTATTTTTCGGACTACAACACGCACTTTTTTCCCCCCAAATTTGAGAGGAAAATGATGGTACGTCTTAAAGTCCGAAAAATACGGTAGGTGCGTCTTATAGTCCGGAGCGTCTTGAAGTCCGAAAAATACGGTACATGAACAACCTCCTGTACCCCTGCCAAAAATACCCAAGTGGCCTCAAACCCCTCTGAAGAGCCCGCAGGCTGAGGCCTGCAGCATAACATCTGCACCCTCATGGGGCCCTTCCAACCCTCCCCAAACCCCCAGAATGACCCTGCCTTCAAACAGACTAAGTGGTGTGTGCTTGAATACAGTATTTTTCGGACTATAAGACGCACTTTTTCCCCCCAAAATTTGGGAGGAAAATGGTGATATGTCTTAAAGTCTGAAAAATACGGTAGGTGCGTCTTATGGTCCGGAGCATCTTAAAGTCCGAAAAATACGGTAATACTTTGATTACCCTTCAGGGGCACTGCACTTTTTGTGGGATCAGCTTATGATCTGACAATGAGGGGTGGATGTAGAGAGCCCCTTTAACACAAAAACAACAAATCTGGCAATGCATGATCTGGATTTCCTGGTTGTTCAACCACAGTCGAGATGAGCGAGCACTAAAAAGTTCTAGTTCAATTAGAACCTCGAACTTTTGTTAGTTCGGTTCGAAGTTCTATTCGAAGTCGATCTTCGAACCGCATTAAAGTCAATGGGAGAAGATGTTCGGGTTAATTTTTATACCTACACAGGTGAGGAGAAGCTGGAATTACCATCCATAACAGTAACCTGGAATAAGAGTCGCAGAAAAACACAGAGGCTAAAATACTTCATTCCTTTCAATGGCTGACTGAAAAGATGAGGACGGCTTGCAAGCAGGGGCGTAGCTATAGGAGGTACAGCGGTAGCAGCTGCTATGGGGCCCTGCATCCTGAGGGTGCCCAGAAGCCCTTTTGACACATAGGAGATTTGAAGACGGTGTGTTATACAATTACTGAACCCCGAAAACTGCAAAAACAGAACTTTTGGGCACCGAGTATGATTTAGCAAATCCAATCACTCAGCATAATATATATCCATGTATATGAGAGTTAGGTGTTATGTGAGCCTGAAAATGTCGCCAAATAACAGCTTCTGGGTGTGGGAAAGATACAGCCAGCAATACCAAACTCCCTAACTATTGATGTCTATGGAGGGGAGAATGCTATTAATAAGACAGCCCTTCCCGTTAGAGGTTAGGAAAATGGGTTCACAAGGCAATAAAGTGAAATATATATAAATGATCATGTGATTTTTGCAGCCATGAGAGCCCGCACCTCACGAGGGCGTTTTTGAACTTCTTGTGCTTGCACTGATTGGATGGCCCAAAAAATGCAGAAAGGGGATTGGATGGGCCCCAAAAGCACAAAAAAAAAAAGGTGATTGGATGGAGCCAAAAGTGCATAAAGGTGTTGGATGGGCCCAAAATTTTCAGAAAAGGGGGATTGGTGGGCCAAAAAATGCAGAAGTATGGATGGACCTAAACAGTGCAGAAGGTTGATGGATGGCTGTAAAGGTGCAGGAAGTGATTGGATGGACAATAATGATAAAGGTGATTGGTGGCATTTAAATGAGCTGCATTTGAAGGTGATTGGATGGCGCCAAAAGTGCAGAAAGGGGATTGGATGGCGCCAAAAGTGCAGAAAGGTGATTGGATGGAGCCAAATGAACAGAAAGGTGATTGGATGGAGCCAAAAGTGCATAAAGGTGATTGGATGGCTGTCAAAGGTGCAGGAAGGTGATTGGATGGAGCCAAAAGTGCAGAAAGGTGATTGGATGGCATTAAAAGTGCAGAAAGGTGATTGGATGGCGCCAAAAGTGCAGAAAGGGGATTGGATGACGTTAAAAGTGCAGAAAGGTGATTGGATGGAGCCAAAAGTGCAGAAAAGTGATTGGATGGGGCCAAAACTCCAGAAAGGCGATTGGATGGAGCCAAGATAGCACGAAGGTGATTGAATGGCGCCAAAAGTGCAGGAAGGTGATTGGATGGAGCCAAAAGTGCAGAAAGGTGATTGGATGGGACCAGAAGTGCAGAAAGGTGATCGGATGGGACCAAAAGTGCAGAAAGGTGATTGGATGGCGCCAAAAGTGCAGAAAGGTGATTGGATGCAGAAAGCCGCTGAAAACAAAACTGAAAATGTCGAACCAAAGCTAGAACTTTGCTCGAACGAACAGTAAAATGTTCATTTCGGTTCAAGTTCTAAAAATTCGAGAAGTTCTACTAGAACTTAACTTTTCTAGAATAGTTCGATCAACACTAGAGATGACGGGTAGGCAGAAGCAGGTGACTGCCTAGGGTGCCTACCTCTGCCGATAAGGAAGGGAGTGCAGATGTTGAGCTAGTGGATCAGGTATAGTACCGCGTGATAGTTACAGCCGACACCTGTCGCCAGCATCCAATCGCGGCTGTTTAACTACTTAGATGCCGCGTCAGGGCCGTTTCTAGGCTTAATCCCCATTAACCAGTTCTTGACCGGCTCACCCCCCACTCCACTTTCCTAAACGGACATAGTTTCCTTCTTCGTATTCCACGCGGGTATGAACACTACAACGCTTTCTCGCACTTGGCTACTCTTCTTATTTTTTTCCACCTTTTTTCAGTGTTTTTATATATATATATATATATATATATATATATATATATATATATATATGCAAATTACAGCTTATAACACGCCCGAACATGCCATGGTAGTGATATTTTAGTGACCAAGAATAATGACACGTGAGATTGGGGCGATCAAGACAACAGACCAGCTCAGGATCAAAGTTTAACTGTACTGGGACATCCCACGTCACACCCCTGTCCCACCCTGTAACACCCCTGGGACGGTCTATATGGCAGTGGTACCACCAGAATTGAATGGGCCTAAGCTACGACTGGGTACCAAACACTGGGTCACTGCTCTGCTTCTGGTGGTACCAGTTGTCCATTTCTCCCTGGCCGTGGGTGCTACAAACGCAGGAGTGACAGCTATGCATGTGGGACACTTCATATTTAAAAAAGTGACACTGGGGTGTGCCTGTGATGCACGGTTTTTCCATAATTTTTTTTGAAATCTGGGCTTTGCTGTGACTGATAATCTCCTTTGATGCTTGGTGTCTGGGCACATATACCTACCAAGGCCTTGGCCAAAGTCTTATTACGAAATTACTGAGGCTTCTCGGCCTCCTGCTGGGTTTTGTTTAATTGAGTGCTACTTCAATGACATGTGTTGCACAGTGGGGGAGCTAGGTGAAGCCCTGAATTCTGCTATACTGAGGGTGAATTTGGGTGAAGAGCTGGGGGGGGGGTGACTTTCGTCATATTCCTCACACCCCCCGCTTGAACTTCTATAGTCAACAGGTGGTCAGTATCAGTACGAGCCCGGACTGTGGCCCCCTCTTAAGGTAACTAGCACCCCAGGCTGCCAGCCTCACCCACCCTAAAAAAAACAGCCCCGGCCTTGGTCAACGGGACCGCAGCATCTAGGCAGTAATGTAGGAGGGAGCACCTCCTTCCACCTCCCCATTGGCTCTCTTGTGACACAATTCCATGATGCTGACCGACTGGCATGGCAATCAAGAGCCTAAAAAAGGCCCCCAGGCCTGGCCCCTCACTACCTCTATTACACCCTGCCGGAGGCCAGAGAGCTGTAGCTGCACGCTATTCTGCAATATATTAGTATTGTAGAATAGTGCACAAGTTATCGTGCCCCCTAGTGATCAAGTATCCTAAGGGGACTAAAATTGCAAATTAAAGAAAATGCTAATTAATTTTTTTCAAAATATAAAAAAAATTAAAAGTTCAAACCCCCTCCTTTTCCCATTTCACAAATCAAACTAGAAAACCAATAAACAATGAAAAGATAATTGGTATCACTGCGTCCGAAAGTGCTACCAGTCCGGTCTATTGTTATATAACATTATTCATCCGCAATTAACCCATAAAAACCCAACAATATTTGCATATTTTGGTCTCTTTGCCACCTGAAAAATTGGAATAAAAATAAATCTAATATTCGCAAGAATACGATAACGGTGCAAATGAAAAAGGCAAGAAGTAACGAGCCCACACCCAGGTCTGGAGACGGAAAAATAAAACAGTCATTCGTCTCTGAAAAAGCAAATAAAAACAAACAAAATAAAAAGAATTGTACTGACCCGCGGTGTTTATACCGTGCCGCCATAAAAAGGGGGTGCAATTTGTGGGAGGCGGGGGTGTTTAGCTCATGAAGGAGCAACTGCATCAGGTCAAAGCCAGAGGAGCGGGTGGAGAGGAGAAAGGGTGATTTGGGGAGGGAGGGGGCATTATTTGCCCTTTTTGCCTGGGACACCAAACAAGTCCAGCATTGTCAGATACAGAGAACAAAAGCAAATATCAGAGCCCATAGCAACCAGAGTCCATAACAACCAATCAGAGCTCATAACAATCAGTCAGAGCTAATAGCGACCAATCAGAGCTCATGGCAACCAATCAGAGCCCATAGCAACCAATCAGAGCTCATAGCAACCAATCAGAGCCCATAGCGACCAATTAGAGCTCATAGCCACCAATCAGAGCTCATAGTAACCAATCAGAGCCCATAGTAACCAATCAGAGCCCATAGTGACCAATCAGAGCCCCTACGACCAATCAGATCCCATATGCCACCAATCAGAGCCATAACAACCAATCAGGGCACGTTTCTTCATAACAACCAATCCATAGCTCATAGCAACCATCATCTCTAAGTAACCAACAGACTCAGCTTTCATTTCTCCAGAGCAGTATAGAAAATAAAAGCAGAGCCATGAATGTGCTGCTATGGGCTCTAAGTTGGTTGGTTAATAGCCTGAATTGTTGTTATGAGCTCTGATTGGTGGCTATGGGCTCTGATTGGTGGCCCCAAGAATCAACTCCACTGGGCATCACTAGAAGACCATTCAATCTCTCACACCACGCTTAAAAATATCTTTATAGCTTCACTCTGGGGGAACGCCCTTGCCATGTTTTGAATTTCCGAACCCTTAACTCACTTAGCACACAGTATGACAAATATGTCATTCCCCACCACTGGCTAAAAATACGGAAGCACTCCATGTCCTTGATATTTTTGCTGACAGAGTCCCCACACTTCCCTCTCACAGTGGATTACATAAAGGGATACTTAACCAATTGGTGAACATTACTCGGGCGATAAACTCAAATCTTGAGGAGCTAAAAGTCCAGTATTCTTTACCCAACACTCAAATCTATAAATAGCTTGCAGGTACGGCAACTCACTACAAAAAAATGGAATGACCCCAGAAGAGGTACATCCTCATACCCTATTTCAGAACTTCATACTGGGAAGAAAGTTACGAACGAGGCCCTGTCCCCAGATATATTCCTCCTTGTCCCATCTATAAATGAGCAATCTCATAAACCTACTTTTGGCTGTTAAAAGGGAGGCAGAGCTAGGGAAAGTTTTTACAAAGGAGAAGTGGGAATTCTTGCAGCTATTAAATCAAAAAAGCTCTCTAGTATGTATTAAACACATAGAGCTCATTAGGAAAAATTCAGGATGCGGTTTGGTAACTTTACTCCGTGCGAGACGTGTGAATCACATGTATTCCTTATCAGTCGTGAGGGTTGCTGAGGTCATGCGGCTCCCGTGGCACTCTACTTCACATTGGTGGAAGCTGCCATAACACATAGACCTATGGGAATCTGTGGTAGCACCAGCTCTCCGAGCTCTTTCAAATTACTGATCTCCCTTTCACCAGAGACAGCGGTACTAGACCCTCTCATTTCCATTCCTTCCCAATACAATTCATACGTATTATACCATGATTTAATAGCCACTAGGGTGTTATTGCATCAAATTGGAAAAAACCTGCACCCTCTCTATCTTGGAGGTCACCTAAAATTAACAATAATATCTCAAAAAATTGCCTTGCGACCCCGCCCACCTTGCCCCCAAACAGAGGCTAAATTTGGGCTTTACGGTCCTTGGTCCAAATATGTACCCCCCAGGGTTCAAATAAAGCAACTGAAGGGTCTACCTGATTGTACTCACCTTATCAAAACTTTAAGGTTCACCATAAAGGCTTTCACATTTGCCTGAGACCCATTGATTAATGATTTTTTGGAGGTAACCTTTTATTACAACATTGCCGGGGAAACCCTCTTTTGAAATGTATGGGAGCCCATGGCTACTTGTTTTTTCTTTTTTTCCGTTTTCCCCAAACTTTACATGTTTTTTTGTCTTGTTTAAAAAAGATTTGTGAGTCATGTATTTTTTGTGATAAACTCTTCAAAAAAAATCTATTGTTAAAAAAAAAAAAAATCCTCCCCGGTGGGCCCAAAAAATCACCCCCACGGGGGCCCCAAGAATCGTCCAGGTGCCCCAAAGAATCAGCTCCACGGTGGCCACAAAAACATCTCCACTGGGGGCTAAAGAATCAGCCCAGGGTGGCTCCAACAATCCCCTCCACTGGTGGGGCCCAAGAACTTTCCCCACTGTGGCCCCAAAAATACTCCACGGGGGGCCCCCAAGAATCAACCCACTGGGGGCCCCCAAGAACACCTCCACTGGTGGCTAAAGAATCACCCATGGGGGCCCCAAAAAACACCCCCACGGGTGGGCCCCAAGAATAACCCACGGGTGGCCCCAAGAACACCTCCACTGGGGGGGCCCAAGAATCATCCCACTGGTTCCAAGAACACTCCCTGTTGGCCCCAAAATCATCCCCCAAGGTGGCCCCCCAAGAATCAACTCCATGGTGGGCCCCAAGAAAAACTCCACTTTTGGGCCCCCAAAGAATCATCTCCACGGGTTGGGCCCCCCAAATCAACTCCCTGGTGGCCCCAAGAATCATTTCCACTGGTGGCCCCCAAAGGGAAAAAACTCCACTGGTGGCCCCCAAGAATCTTTTCCCACTGGGGGGCCCCAAGAATCAACCCACGGGGCCCAAGATAAACTTCAGGGGTTGGCCCCAAAGAATCAACTCCACGGTGGGCCCCAAAATAAACTCCGGGGCCCCAAGAATTTTCTCCACTGGTGCCCCCAAGAATAACCCACTGGTGGTCCCAAGAATCAACCCACGGTGGCCCCAAGAATCAACCTCCGCGGGTACCCAAAAATCAACCCGCTGGGGCCCCCAAGAATCACCCCACTGGTGGCCCCAAAACAAGCCACGGTGTCCAAAAAATCAAGCCACGGTGGCCCCCAAATCCGACATTGATCATAGGTGCCACCAGGGCAGTACTGTCAGTACTCTTGTCAGGGGCCATGATTAAATGAAGTCCAAAGAAGGGCCCCTGATATAGTGGGAGATAGGCGCTGATATTGGACAGGGGTCCATTATGGGGCCCTTAAATACTTATGGCAGCCCTGGGTTCTCATTTAATCCTACACCAGTGCAAGGACTTTCAGGGACTATATGGAGACTCTAGAAATAGTGCAGGTTGGCAACTAATGGGAAGAAGAAACCTCTAAATTGAACATTTTCTAGTATAACAATATTTAAACGGATATTTTGGAAAATTTCACAAGGGATTTGAATTTTTTACATTATTTTTTTTTTTTTCCACAGACGACTGCCCTCCGCCCCCGGCTCCTTCCCCCCATCGCATGGTAACTCTCCGAACTGGAAATGTCACTGACCTGTATGACCTGAACATGGATGAGATTCTTGGAGGGTGAGATAGTTTACGCAGGTACACAGCGCGGGGGGGGAAAGAAAAGGGAAACTCAAAAAAACAAAAACCCGGCCCGCATTAGTTGAGTGAGGGCAAAGGGTGAAGTCAAACAGTAAAGTTTTTGGAGGGGGGAAACATATTTTAAAAAGATGTCCACATTTTAAGGCCACCATTACATTTAAAACCCTGAACGTGCCTCCTGTCACTTTCCCTCATCACGCCTTTTGCCCCCGACTAGTGGGGGCATGAAATTGCCAGAGGGGGCACGAGCTTCCCATTTCATTGGGGGGGGTTAATCCCTGGGATGTGTGTATGATAAAGGTATATGGTGACTTTTATGAACATCCGGACTAACGTGAGCCTTTGCTTTTGTGCAGGGGTCGGTTTGGAGAAGTCCACATGTGCACAGAGAAGTCCAGCGGCCTCCAACTTGTGGCTAAAGTGTTGAAAATTCAGAGCGAGAAAGATCGGGTAATTGAGGGCTTCAACCTCCTCTAAACCTCCTCCCATTTTTTTTGATTTCAGGAGGCTATTACTCAACTACTTAAAGGGGGGTTTTTTCGCTACAGTATTTGGCACCTTTTGTGCTGGTTGCCCAAACAAGCGTGAAAGGAGGGTGTGTTACTCCTCCCAGCAGGGCGTATTTCTCTCTCTGCGACCCTACCCCACACTGTGCAATGATCATTCATTTCTGTGTGAGCTGGGGGAAGGGGGGGTTTTCAGCTGTCCTAGACCCGGCTTGTGCACACAGCAAAAACAAAATTGCCATTGAAAATACACACAAGGCATTAGGGGAAAAGGGGGGGGAAAGCCCACAGCGCCCTTGTTGGTTGTAACAAAACCCAATTTGCTTTTGACCCACCCAGTTTTAGAAAGCAAAAAGGATTTTTATGCCCCCGCCATATCCTCTCTGCAGAAACGCTGTTTTGGGGTTTTTTTTCCCTTCTCAAGAGAGGAAGATACTGCTGGGGTGTGGGGGGATCTTCCTTTTTTAGCTAAAACCCTTTCCCCCACCACCACCAATATCTTTCTTGCTCTGCACTGAAGAGGGGCAAAAATCCCGAAAAAAGCTTGTCTCAGAGAGAGATCTGGGTTGGCTAAAAAAACCTTTTGCTTTCTCAAACCGTGGGTCAAAAGCAAATTGAGGATTTTTACAACCAACAGAGGGCACGTGGCTTCTCAGCCCCTTTTCCCCCTAAAGCTTTATTTTGGGGAGATGCAATAAGGGCGAAAAGGGAAAACAAAAACTCTACAAGCCCTCGTTCGTGCTCTCCTTAAGGAGAATCTTCCCCTTTTTAGAAAATACAGGCTTTTTAGTATTTACTTGAGAAAAGCCACGGAATCATTGCAAGTGAAAAGCAAGTGTAACTCAAATGATACTAAATTTTTTCGCTCCTCTACATAATTTTAATAGAATGGGGCATTTTACTTTAAAGGGCTCTGGGAAAAATGGGGGATTTTTTTTCTCTCTCTGGAAACACACAGTGAATATCCTAAGATATCACACCTCTGACCTCTATAGATCCAACCAACTATCCTTTATCTGTTTGTTTTACTGGGGCGCACATCTTCTCACAAAGTTTTTTTTTGGGACGCCATATGGGTGTGTTCCTCTTTTTGTGATGTACGTGGGACTGCGCATCCGAGTCACAAAAGTGATTTACGTGGGACTGCACAGTGCAGTTGTGTTCTCTGCCTACAATTTACGTGGGACTGCGCATATGGCACATAAGTATTTTTTGCATGGGACTGCTCAGTATAGCTGCGCTCTGTCTGTTTTACATGGGAGTACATTTGTGTCACAAAAGTAATTTACGTGGGACTGCTCAGTATGCCGGTGTTTACTAAAACAGACAGGTCAGGAGCTGTCACCAGTCTTTTAATTATTAGACACTCTTTATTTAAAATATTAAACTCCACCAAAAAGCCAAATAAACTTCATCAGGGGCATAGCTATAGGGGGTGTAGGGGTAGTAGTCGTTACCGGGAGCCTAAGGGGACACCAGTATTATAAATGGCACATGGTAGGTGGGGCCCGAGCCCTTTAATAAATTTTGCAATGGGGCTCAGGAAATGTAAGTTGCCCCTCTGTCCTCCTCCATTAATTCCTATAGGCTGCGCTCTCATGCTGTCTCTTTATACAGCTATAATAGGGACTGTCTCTTTCTCTTGCAGGACATGGCATTGAATGAAGTGAATGTAATGAACCAGTTGGATCACCCCAACCTCATCCAGATGTTTGATGCTGTGGAGACCCCGACCGAGATATTCCTGTTGTTAGAATAGTAGGTTATTAAACACTATAACAAGCTGTACAAATATAATGAGTTAAAGGGGTTGTCTCACTACATTGATTCATCTCACCTCAGTCCTGTTTTCTTGGTTTCATTTTGAATTCAGGGGTGTGTTTACTGGCTTCTACTAGGCTGCAGTGACAGGTCTGTAGCTATAGAAACCAGTGCTGGCAGCCTATCAGGAGAGATCAAACAGGTTGTAGCATGGACCATGCTGGCAGCCTATCAGAGATTGAACAGTGCTTGGCTATAGCGACCAGCGCTGGCAGCCTACAGAGAATCAACAGTCTGTACTATAGCGACCAGTGCTGGCAGCCTATCAGGAGAGATTGAACAGGTCTGTAGCTATAGCGACCAGTGCGGGCAGCCTATCAGGAGAGATTGAACAGGTCTGTAGCTATAGCGACCAGTGCTGGCAGCCTATCAGAGAGATTGACAGTTTGAGCTAAGCACAGCGCTGCACCCTATCAGGAGAGATTGAACAGGTTAGCTATAGCGACCAGTGCTGGCAGCCATCAGGAGAGATTGAACAGGTCTGTAGCTATAGACCAGGCTGCACCTATAGGAGAGATTGAACAGTCTGCTATAGCGCCATGCTGTACTACAGGAGAGTTTGAAAAAGGTCTGTACTAATGACCATGCTGCAGCCAATCAGAAGATCAAACAGTCTGTAGCTATAGTGACGCTGCTGGCAGCCAATCAGGAGAGATTGAACAGGTCTGTAGCTATAGCGACCAGTGCTGGCAGCTAATCAGAGAGATCAAACAGGTCTGTAGCTATAGTGACCAGTGCTGGCAGCTTATCAGGAGAGATTGAACAGGTCTGTAGCTATAGTGACGTGATGCAGCCCATACAAGAGGGGATATCTAGGAATAGGTAGGACACTGTTGATGGACACATATTGCAAAGTGACTTGTTTTTGCAAGATCTTTAACATAAAAAGCAGCAATTCTTGTAGTGAGACAACCCCTTTAAAGGGCAACTCCACTCAAAAATTAAAACTACCTTTGTCCTGACCCATTATGTGCAGTTATGGTGGATATTTTTGCTGGGACAGGAAGTAGCTATCTGACGCTGGTGTTAGCCATACTTGCTCTCACTGTGCTGATTTCGGTCACCCGGTCATGGAAAGGATTTCCCACCTCATACACCTTTCTCCTGCATGTTGATTGTTTCTCTACCTGTAGACGGTAGCATACTGGGGATGTGTCAGGCAGATCATAGCCATCATTAAGGCAGGAAGTAGCTATCTGACACTGGTGTTAGCCATACTAGCTCTCACTAACTGTCACCTGGTCTCCTGATCTCCCCTTCTTGGCTTTCCTGCTGTCAACCACAAAGTGAAAAACCCCCCTCCTGCCTGTAGCGAGCCAAGCTACATTACCCCTATTCTAGGTATATAACTTTCTCTATTACTAGTAGGAGGAGAAGTTAGCTACTTCCTGCTTCTTTGATGACTTTAAGCTGCCTGACATATCTCTGATCTGTAACACTTTACAAGCAGAGAAACAATCAACAAGAGGAAGAGGGGCTTATCCTTCTGTGACTGATAGCCAGATGGGGTATGAGGGGGGTAATCCTTTCCATGACCGGGTTACAGAGGTAGCAGCCCAGAGAGCTCTGGCATGGCTAACACTGGTGGATATGTCAGGCAGCTCAGAGTCATCAGTGAGACAGAAAGTAGCTGTATGACATTTGGCGGGTATTTCTGTACCCGTCATGAAAAGGGTCCCCCCTCTGTGCCCGTTGGCATAATCCAGGAAGAGAACCCCCCACTCCCGCATGTGATTGTTTTTTTCTTAAAAGTGTAACCATTTCATGATACAGATGTACAGCCTTAGAGACCTGCAATGAACATGGTGAAGTAGGCACTCGGTCGATCAGTGGGCAGCAATTGTAGCTGTATGACATTGGGCTGCTATTTCTGTCACCCGGTCATAGAAAGGATCCCCCCTCTGTGCCCTGTCTGGCTATCAATCACAGGAAGAGAACCCCCCACTCCTGCATGTTGATTGTTTCTCTGCTTGAAAAGTGTAACACATTGTGGATACATCAGGCAGCTTAGAGCCATTAATGAGACAGGAAGTAGCTAACTGGCACCAGTGTCAGCCATATCAGCTCTCATTGGTCTGCTATTTCTGTCACCTGGTCATAGAAAGGATCCCCCTCTGAGCGCTATCTGGCTGTCAATCACAGGGAAAAGACCCCCCCCCCCCCATCCTGCTTGTTGTTTCTCTGTCTGTAACACATTTGTAACACATTGTGGATACATCAGGCAGCTTAGAACCATTAATAAGACAGGAAGTAGCTATCTGGCACCAGCGTTAGCCATACCAGCTCTCATTGCGCTGCTATTTCTGTCACCTGGTCATACATTAGCTCTTTCTGGCTGTCAATCACAGAAGAGAACCCCTCCTCCTGCATGTTGATTGTTTTTCTGCCTGAAGAGTGTAACACATTTTGGATACATCAGGCAGCTTAGAGCCATTAATAAGACAGGAAGTAGCTATCTGGAACAGTGTAGCTAAAAGTCTCATTGGGCACCATTGTGATTCCAGCCAAAAACCTAGCTTTTCACAGGGCCCCCTGCTATTTCTGTCACCCGGTCATAGAAAGAATCCCCCCTCTGATCTCCATCCGGTTGTCAGTCATTGGAAGAGAACCCCCCACTCCTGCTTGTTGATTGTTTCTCTGCTCGAAAAATGTAACACATTGTGGATACATCAGGCAGCTTAGAGCCATTAATGAGACAGGAAGTAGCTATCTGGCACCAGTGTCAGCCATATCAGCTCTCATCGGGCTGCTATTTCTGTCACCCGGTCATAGAAAGGATCCCCCCCTCTGAGCTCCGGTTCTCTTCGGTCAATCACAAGAAGAGAAACCTCCCCATCCTGCTTGTTGTTTCTCTGTCTGTAGATTGTAACATGTTATGGATCCATCAGCTTAGAGCCTTTAATGAGACAGGAAGTAGCTACCTGAATCCAGTGTTAGCCATACCAGCTCTCATTGGACTGCTATTTCTGTCACCCCCGGTCATAGAGCTCTGGTTGTCAGTCATAGGAAGAGAACCCCCCCACTCCTGCTTGTTGATTGTTCCTTTGCTTGAAGAGTGTAACACATTTTGGATACATCAGGCAGCTTAGAGCCATTAATAAGACAGGAAGTAGCTATCTGGAACCAGTGTCAGCCATAAAAGCTCTCATTGGGCTGCCCAAAGAGTGTAACACATTGTGGATACATCAGGCAGCTTAGAGCCATTAATAAGACAGGAAGTAGCTATCTGGCACCAGTGTCAGCCATAACAGCTCTCATTGGGCTTCTTTTTCTGTCACCCGGTCATAGAAAGGATCCCCCCTCTGAGCTCTTTCTCGCTGTCAATCACAGGAAGAGAACCCCCACTCCTGCATGTTGATGGTTTCTCTGCCCGAAGATTGTAACATATTGTGGATACATCAGGCAGTTTAGTAAGACAGGAAGTAGCTATCTGGCACCAGTGTCAGCCATACGAGCTCTCATTGGGCTACTTTTTCTGTCACCCAGTCATAGGAAGGTTTTCCCTTCTTAGCTGTTCCTGGCTGTCAATCAAAGGGAGAGAACCCCCCACTCCTCCTGCTTGTTGATTGTTTCTTAGCTTGTAGTGTTACACATCAGGGATATGTTGGGCAGCACGGAGTCATCAGTGAGGCAGGAAGTAGCTAACTTCTCCTTCAAGTGACTGATGTCTAGTAATGGAGGCAGTTATATACCTAGGATAGGGGTAAAGTAGCTATAGGTCCAATCAAAATTAAGGGACAGGACTAGTGATTGGTGAAGGGCTGAAATGAGTTAAGGGACATTTTTGGGCAAGGGGGCGGCAAATTATTCTACCACAGACAGAAGCAATCAATTCCACCAGTGCAGATGACACATAATGTAAGCCTCTTCTTCTTCTATATCATTTCCCCCTTCTCATGTTCTCTCTGTTTTCTGCATTCATTCTATTGCTCTCTGGTATCACTCATCCTGGCGCCCCTGCTGTGCAGCGTGGGGGGAGGGGAGCTATTTGAGAGGATCATTGATGACAGCTATCAGCTGATGGAGGTGGACGCCATGGTGTTTGTGCGCCAGATCTGCGAGGGGATCTTCTATATGCACCAGATGTATGTGCTTCACCTGGATCTGAAGGTAAATTACATTATGTCATGCTCCAGTTACATCCAAAGCTGCATTCAAAAGACTCTTGAGGGATACTAGGAATCCATAAGTGATAGATATATCCCCAGTGGCATAAAATGAATCTTCTTACCAAGTGTCTCTTAAAGGACTCCCCACCCCCCATCCATTTCATGTCTCATCTTCCTCTATAAGAAGGGGACCCCTTAGATTCTAGGGTTTGATTGTAACTCTAATCTCTACACTCCCTATAATTACTCTTTTGCACACTAGGTAGCCCCAAGACTAAACCGGTTGAGTTGATTATTAGGACCGATCAGTGAAGTTGATTCCTAGGGTTCTCCAGTAGAGATGATTCTTGGAGACACCAGTGGAGCTGATTCTTGAGGCCCACCAGTGGAGATGATTTTTGGGGCCACCAGTGGAGATGATTCTTTGGCCCCACCAGTGGAGATGATTCTTGAGGCCACCATTGAAGCTGATTCTTGGGGCCACCAGTGGAGTTGGTTCTTGAGGCCCACCAGTGGAGATGATTTTTGGGGCCACCAGTGGAGATGATTCTTTGGCCCCACCAGTGGAGATGATTCTTGGGGCCACCAGTGGAGATTGATTCTTGAGGCCACCAAGTGGGGGTTGATTCTTGGGGCCACCAGTGGAGATGATTTTTGGGGCCACCAGTGGAGTGATTCTTTGGCCCACCAGTGGAGGTGATTCTTGGGGCCCCCAGTGGAGTTGATTCTTGTGACCCACCAGTGGAGTGATTCTTGGGCCACCAGTGGATTAATTCTTGGGGCCCCACCAGTGGAGTTGATTCTTGGGGCCACCAGTGGAGTTGATTCTTGTGGCCCACCAGTGGTGTTGATTCTTGGGGCCACCTGTGGAGTTTATTCTTGAGGCCACCAATGGAGTTGATTCTTGGGGCCACCAGTGGAGATGATTTTTGGGGCCACCAGTGGAGATGATTCTTGGGCCCACCGTGGAGTTTGATTCTTTGGGCCCCATTGGAGTTAAATTTTTGGGGCCCCACCAGTGGAGTTTGATTCTTAGGCCAATGGAGTTGTTTTCTTGGGGCCAACATTGGAGAAGATTCTTGAGGCCACCAGTGGAGAGGATTCTTGGGGCCACCAGTGGAGTTGATTCTTGGGGCTCACCAGTGGAGATTGATTTTTGGGGGCCCCACCAGTGGAGTTGATTCTTTGGGCCACGGGTGGAGATGATTTTTGGGGCCACCAGAGGAGTTCATTCTTGAGGCTCACCAGTGGAGTTGATTCTTGGGGCCCACCAGTGGAGTTGATTTTTGGGCCAACCAGTGGAGTTGATTCTTGGGCCCACCAGTGGAGTTGATTCTTGGGGCCACCATTGGATTTTAGTTCTTGGGGCCACCAATGGAGAGATTCTTGGGGCCGAAGTGGAGTTGATTCTTGGGGTCCACCAGTGGAGATGATTCTTGGGCCCCCAAAGTGGAGAGATTCTTGGGGCCACCAGTGGAGGGGATTCCTGGGGTCCACCAATGGAGATGATTCTTGGGGTCCACCAGTGGAGATGATTCTTGAGGCCACCATTGGAGTTAATTCTTGGGGCCCACCAGTGGAGATGATTCTTGAGGCCACCAGTGGAGTTGATTCTTGGGGCCCATTGGAGATTGATTTTTGGGGCTCACCAGTGGAGATAATCCTGGGGCTCAACAGTGGAGATGAGTCTTGGGGCCACCATTGGAGTTAATTCTTGGGGCCCACCAGTGGAGATGATTCTTAGGCCCAAGTGGAGTTGATTCTTGGGGCCCACCAGTGGAGTTAGTTTCTTGGGGCCACCAGTGAGAGAATTCTTGGGCCACCAGTGGAGTTGATACTTGGGGCACCATGGGAGTTGATTTTTGGGGGCCCCACCAGTGAGATGATTCTTGGGGCTCACAGTGGAGCTGATTCTTGGGGCCAACCAGTGGAGTTGATTCTTTGGGCCCACTGGTGGAGTTGATTTTTGGGGCTCACCAGTGGAGAGAATCCTGGGGCTCACCAGTGGAGATGAGTCTTGGCCCACCAGTGCAGTTGATGCTTGGGCCCACCAGTGGAGATGATTCTTGGGGCCACCAGTGGAGCTGATTCTTGGGGCCCACCAGTGGAGTTGAATCTTGGGGCCACCAGTGAAGATGATTCTTGGAGCCCACCAGTGTAGTTGATACTTGGGGCTACCAGTGGAGTTGATTCTTCGGGCCCACCAGTGAAGATAATTCTTGGGGCCACCCGTGGAGGTGATTCTTGGGGCCACCAGTGGAGTTGATTCTTGGAGCCACCTGTGGAGCCGATTCTTGGAGCCCCCACAGTATTTGTGCGCAGTGGAGTGTTTAGGGGCAACTCTGAGTGATTCTTGTGGGACCCACCAGTGGAGAGATTCTTGGGGCCACCAGTGGAGGTGATTCTTGGGCCCACCACTGGAGCTGATTCTTGGGGCCCACCACTGGAGCTGATTCTTGGGGCCACCAGTAGAGATGATTCTTGGTGCCACCAGTAGAGCTGAGTTTTTTGGGCCCAACAGTAGAGTTGATTTTGGAACTCACCAAGGAATTGGATTCTTGATCCCACAGGTGAGGTTTGAGTTTTGAGGCCACCAATGGAATTAATTCTTGGGCGTGGAGCTGATTCTTTGGGCCCACCAGGGGAGCTGATTCTTGGGGCCCACAGTGGGTTGATTCTTGGGGTCACCAGTGGATCTCATTTTGGGGCCCCCTTGGGGAGCGATTCTTGGGGCCAAAACCCGGGAGCTGATTTTGGGGCCACCGTAGAGATGATTTTGGGGGCCCCCCAGAGAGCTGTTTTTTTTTGGGGCCCCAACAGTAGAGTTGATTTTTGGAATCCACCAACAGAATTGATTCCTTGATCCCACAGGTGGAGTTGAGTATTTGAGCCCACCAATGGAATTAATTCTGGCGACCCACCAGTAGCATTGATTCTGAAGGCCAAGCCCAAGGGCTCACCATCCCCAGGTGCCCACTGGGGTTTTCTCCTGCTCTCCTGTGACCAGTCCAAGCCTGATTTATGTAGCCTCACTACATCTCTCACAACGCCTTACAGCACAGGATGCTCAGAATAGACATGTAACCAGCAGGTGGCAGCAGTGTTAATCCCTTCCATTGAAGCTAACCAGCAGAATCCTGGCTGCAGCTTTGAATGTGATTGGAGTACTCTCCATTCCTGCAGTGCTACACTATACTCTTTGGGTGTTTGCCCTGAATGTATCAAACATAGCATGTAGTCCAAATACCCTTCCCCCATCATCCTCTCCTCTTGATGACCCATGCCCTTTCCTATCCTTGGCCTACATGTCCTTAAACCTGCAGAAAGTAGTCATTTTGACATGACCCCCCAACGATCTGAAGTGTCAGTACCCCTTTGAGTCCTGCAGCCCAGATTCCTGCACCGTCAGATCCTTACTGATATATTCTCGCCTGTTTATGAAAGCTTCCCTGAGGGTGAAGAAGTTTGGGCGTATTAATAGGAACCTATGAGATGCCCAGGATCCAAATCCGGGGGGATTAGGTGGAGAGCTCCATCAGTTTGCTTACAGCAGATATAACCTGTGACCTTTGTGGAAAAACTCACAGTAAGTTCTTTCCCTGTAACCAAGGACCCGGAGGGGATTTGCTGGGGGGGGACTGTTTATTGCACACGCAGTCCTTGGACAGCTCTTGTTATCAAGGTCCCCCCAAGTCTTCACAGTAGTTTATGTATCGGGTGACACCTATCACCAGTGTAGGATCTGCCTGCCCATGCTTACTGACAATTTCCCACGTCCTGGCCCCGGCCCAGGGGTTGGACCCAGCTGCCATTAATGACAGAAGACTACAGCGACTGGGCCACTGGGACGGCCAACGTGGAGCACAAAGGTCAGGGCATTGCTTAACTCCTTGTTGACTGCCCATAGACTATGAACGTTTGGGCCATGGCTATATACTGGAATTGATTGTACAGCTGCGCAGGTGGAGAGCCGGCTGTCAGGAATAGCTGAGCTCTTCAGGGATGGTTTATTACAGCCCCTGCCTTCTCCATTGCTGTGTATACAGTGCTCACTAAGCGTTGTATGCACAGACAGGCGGGAACAGGCTTGGAATGGTATTCCCCAGTGGGGACCCTGAGCATGGCAGACCTGGAGTTTCGTGTAAATCAGCTTCACTCGTGGGCCCCAAGAATCATCTCCACTGGTAGCCTCAAGAACCACCTGCACTGGTGGGCCCAAGGATCAACTCCACTGATGGTCACAAGAATCATCTCCACTGGTGCTCCAGATGTCTCCACTGGTGGGCCCCAAGATTAACTCTAAACTGGTGGCTCAGAAACTTATGGTGGGCTCCAAGAATCAACTCCACTGGTAGACCCAGCAATCAACTCAACAGGAGGGACCCAAGAATCAACTCCAGTGGTGGCCCCAAGAATCAACTCCACTGGTGGCCCTAAGAATCAACTCTACTGGTGGCCCCAAGAATCAACTCTACTAGTGGGCTCCAAGAAACAACTCCATTGTTGGGCTCCAAAATCAACTCCACTGGTGGGCCCAGAATCAACTCTGCTGGTAGCCCCAGGAATAAACTCTACTGGTGGGCCCAGAATCAACTCCATTGGTGGGCCCCAAGAATCAGCTCCACTGGTGGCCCCAAGTATCATCTCCACTGGTGGCCCCAAGTATCATCTCCACTGGTGGCCCCAAGAATCATCTCCACTGGTGGCCCCAAGAATCATCTCCACTGGTGGGCTCCAGGAATCAACTCCACTGGTGGGGCCCAAGAATCATCTCCATGTGGCTCCAAGAATAACTTCCATGCTGGGCCCAAGAATCAACTCCACTGGTGGCCCCAGAATCAATTCTGCTGGTGGCCCCAAGAATCAACTCTACTAGTGGGCTCCAAGAAAAAACTCCACTGATGGGCCCCAAGAATAATCTCAACTGGTGGCCCCAAGAATCAACTCCACAGGTGGGCCCCAGAATACAATTCCATTGGCCCTAAACACTCCAGTCCAACACTGGGCAGTCGATTTCCTGCTTCTTTGTCTGGCGCTCATGTGACCGGCAGGATTCGGTAATTGCAAGAGCTTCTGTGTCTTATCAGGACATGGGGCTGTATTTCCCCCGAGCTAATATACCAGCCCCAGTTACAAGAGAAATAATTTTTTAAAAAGTGCTAAAAATGCCCCAAAGGTCTTTTTCCAACCTTATATTGGTACAATATGTAAAAAAAAAAAGAAATAATAATAATTATTATTATTATTATTATTATATTAATAATAATAATAATAATAACACACACATGAAAAATTTAATTTTATTTAAATAAATACTAACAGCCCAAACTGCAACTTTTAGCACCGACAACCCTAATACATTATATCACCTATAAATGTCCGTGATGGAAAAATTAGACATTTCCAAAACTTATTTTAGCACCACTTTTGCTGTTAAAAAAATGTAAAAAAATTAGAAAAACTTTTTTTTTACTATTCTCCCTCATATTATTTGTATGTAAAAAAACAATTAAACCTAACAAATCACAGAAAAAAGTTGAAAAAACGAGTAGAATAACTTGAGAGTGTCACAAGCGTTCAAACCTACATGTTGAACAGAAAATGTAAATGTCTGGTCAGGAACTGGTTAACGGATCATTCCAGGTTTTTTTTCTCCTAAAGTCCATTAGAAATTGCCTATAGGTGCACAGTAGTGCCTGTAATTTTGCTTACCTGCTGCCGAATACAGGATTTCTCACTGCTGCCCCTGGGTCATGTGACCTGGAGCTGAATACAGGATTTCTCACTGCTGCCACTGGGTCATGTGACCTGCAGCTGAATACGGGAATCCTCCTTTTTGCCATTGGGCATGTGACCTGCAGTTTAATACGGGAAATTTCCCCTCACTGTTGGCCATTGGGTCATGGGACCATGCAATGAATAAAAGGGATTTCCTCACTGTTTTGCCGCCATCCCCCCATGTTTGGGTTGGGACCGGGAAAGCTGAATACAGGATTTCTCCCCCTGCGGGCCCCTGGGTCTTTGGGACCGCCTGAAACAGGATTTTTTTCCATTTGTTTTGCCCTTTTTAAAAGGTTTATTTTGGTTTTTTAAAAAACCCCTGAAAGGTTGAAATAAAAGGATTTCTCTTTTTGCTTCCTTGGGTAATGTGCCCCCTCATTTGGAATTTAAAGGGAAAAATCTGGTTCACTCCCCTGGCCCCTTTGGGTCATTTTGACTGCGGGAAAAAAATTTAAAAGGATTTTTTCCAAATTCTGGCAAGGGGGGAAATGTAAATTTTCCTTAAAACGGGATTTTCCTTCCCTCCCTCCTTTGGCGAAAAATTTTTGCCCCTGCGGGCCATAAATAAAAAGGACTCTTAACTGCCTTTTTGGGAAAAAATTGGGACCGAAAAGGTGCAAAAACCCAGGATTTAAACTTTTTCCTTTCCCGGGGCCCTGTGACCCCCCACCAAATTTAAAAAGGGAAAATTTCCCCAAATTTTTGGCCTTGGGGGCCCCGGGGTTTTCATGGGGGCCGGGGCCGGGATTAAATACAATCCTTCTCCCTTTTGGTTGCCAGTGATTTTGGGCCCCCAAAAAAAAAAAAAAAAAAAATTTTTTCACTGGCTCCAAAAAAAAAGGGATTTTTTTGGGGACGGAAAATTTCTATTAAAGTAACACACAGAAAAATTTTTTAAATTAGAAAGGGGAACTTTTTTGCATTCCCAAAAGGGGAGGTTAAAGTAATTAAAGGTGTTAAGAGACACCATAAAAGCAAAAGGGTGTTTTAGGGGGGGCCAATTTTTTCAGAAGGGGGGCCTAAAAGACCTTTTCATTTTAAAAGAATAAATTTGTATTTTAATTTTTTGCCAAGGGGGAAGCAAAAATTGTTTTTTTGGAAAAGACAGTGTTAAAAATAAAGCAAAATTTAAGGAAATTTTAGGGGGAAGAACGTAAAAGGTTTTCCCTTTTTTTGAAAAAAAGGGGTTAATCCTTTTTTTCTACCCTTTTAAAAAAGGGGGGGGCAGTTAAAAAAATATAAAGGAAATTTTCTGCCCGGGGTCCCTTTAAATAAATAAAGCAAAAAAGGGCAGAAAAAAGTTTTAAAACGGGAATTGGGTAAATATTAAAAATTTTTAAAAAATAACGCCTTGCTCTCGGGTTTCCCAAAAATTTTTTAATTTTTAAAAGGGGGGAATTTTATTGGTTCTCCCAAAAAGGAAAAAGGTTTAAGATTTGATTTGGTTGCCCGGAGGTGGAGGTTCGTTTTGGTTTTTAATTTTTGGGCGGCAGGAAAAAATTAAAATTTTCATTAAATCTTGGGTTGTTCTAAAAATACCCTATTAAAACCCATGGGGGAAAAAGTAAACCCCCAAAAGAACAAATTATGGTTTATTTTTGGCCCGGGCAGAATTTTCCCCCTTTTTCAAACCAGAAAGCTTTTTAATTTTTGATCCCCCATCTTTTTTTAACCGAATTTGGGGGGTTTGGTGTCAAAATTAATGTTTTTAAAATTTTTTATTGGGTAAAAAGTTTTTATATTTGAAATGGGGGGGTCGAATTAAAATTTGTGATACATGACTTAGGGGCAGTTTTATAGTGTTTATTCTTGACATAGGGGGCAAAATTTATTAGTTATATTCTTGTACAAAGGGGGGCAGTATTTTTGTAGTTTTTATTCTTGAAACTTGGACAGTTTTTATAGTTGTTTTATTCTTTTTACAAAAGGGGGCCGTATTATAGTAGTTATATTCTTGTACTTTGGGGCAGTTTTTATATTTGGGGTTAAAATTCTTTTTCCCTTTGGGGGGAGTATTATAGTAATTTTTTAAATTAATTCCTTTTGTTTTTAAACCCAAGGGAGGCATTTAATTATATTATTTTATATTTTGTACATAGGGAAAAAAGTATTAAAAAAGTTATATTTTTTTCATAGGGGCAGTATTTGGGGTTAAAAATTCTTGAAACCATAGGGGGCATATTTGAAATTATTTCTTGGGTTAGGCGGGAGATATTTAGTATTTAAAAACTTGTACATAGGGGGCAGTATTATATTTTAAAAGTTATTTTTGTAAAATTGGGGCAGTATTTTTTAGTAGTTAAATTCTTGAAATAGGGGGCAAAAAAGTAAAAATTTCTAGTCCCGGGTTTTATTATTTCCCCAATTAAAAGGGCAGTATTATATTTGGGTTTATCTTGAAATTAAAGGGTTTGGCATTTAATTTAGTGGGAAATTATTCTTTTTACAAAAGGAGGTGAAGTATTATAGTAGTTAATTTTTGTAATAGGGGGCAGAAATTTAAAAAGGTATTTATTTTCCCTTTTTTACATAGGGGGGACAGTTTTTATTTTTAGTTATATTTTTTGGGTCAAAGGGGCAGTTATTATAGTAGTTATATTTTTGAACATGGGGAAAAAGGCAAGGGAAATTAAAAACTTTATAGAAATTAAAAATTTTTGGGTACACGGGAAACCCGAAATTATAGTATTTAAAATTCTTGTTAAAAAAGGGGGCGTATTATAGTAGTTAAATTTTTGGGCCCTAGGGGGCAGTATTATTTTTGTTTTTTTCTTAAAAGGGGGTTACCTTTTTTTTCAAAGGGTGGCAGTATTTTTAGAAGTTATATTCTTTTACATAGGGGGCAGTATTATGGGTTTTTTAAAATTTTTCTTGTACATAGGGGCATTATTATGGTTTTTAAATTTTCCCTTGTACATAGGAGCGTTTTTTTGTAGTTATATTTTTGTACATTGGGGAAATTTTATTTTTAATAAGTTATATTTTTACATAGGGGCGGGTTATTATAGAAAGAAATTTTTCCCCTTGTACAAAAGGAGCCTTTTTAAAATGAGTTATATTTCTTGTAAAAAAGGGGGCAGAAATTATAGTAGTTATTTTTGTACATGGGGGGCCCATTTTTATAGTGTTATATTTTTGTAAAAAAGGGGCCAGTATTATAGAAGTTATTTTCTTGACATAGGAGGCCCAGTATTATAGAGTTATTTTCTTGTCATGGGGGGCAAAATTATAGTAGTTTTTTTTTTTTTGTACATTGGGCAGTATTATAGATTTTTAATATTTCTTTTTAACATAGGGGGGGGAAATATTTAGTAGTTTTTAAATTTTTGAAATTTTAGGGGGCCAGAAATTTTAGTAGTTAAAATTTTGAAAAAAATAAGGAAATTTATAGTAGTTATATTTTTTGGGGAAAACATAGGGAGCAGTTTTTAAGCATTTTATTTTTTTTACAGGGGGGGCGAAATTATAGTAGTTATATTCTTGTAAAAGGGGCAGTATTATAGTAGTTTATATTCTTTTACATAGGGGGCAGTTTTTAGTAGTTATATTTTTTTACTTTGGGGCAGTATTATAGTAGTTATATTTTGTAAAATGGGCCCCCCCTTTTTTTCCCCTTGAAAAAGGGTATTATAGAGTTTTTTAATTTTTAATGGGGGGGCGTATTATAGATTTATTTTCTTGTACTTTGGATTGTATTTTTAGTATTTTAAAATTTGTTGTACTTTGGGGGAGCAGAATTATAGTATTTTGTCCTTGTGGGGAAATTTACGGGTAAAACCCAAGCATTTTTCCCCCCTCTTTATAAAGCCCCATCGCAGGTTTCTCCCCCCCATATAAACCCCATCTGAGGTTTTTTCTCACTCCCCTGCCCTGAAACAGAAAAAACCTTTCCCCCCCGTTTTAGGTCAATTGGGAAACCAAAATTATTTTATTTGCCCAAATGCAGAAAAATTTAGAGGGGTTTTTGAGACTTTTTTTAATTTTTTTTAATTTTTCTGCAAAGTAAAAAATTTTTCCACCAAATTTCCCAGTATTTGGAACTTTGCCCTTGGGACGGTAGGAGGGGGGGTTTCAAAGTTCTGGACCCTTTCCACAAGCTTTCACAATGTTGGGAGGTTTTTTGGGCCCCCTTTCCTCCTAACAAAAACTGGTGCCCAACTACCCATTTTATTTTTGGGGGGTTTCTCTTTGCTCCCCCGGGCCTTTTTCCAGCTTTCCCCAAAAATTTCCAATGGGAATTGAATCAGGGCTTTGGGGATGGTTCCAAAAATAAAACTTTGGATTTGGGTTCCCCTTAAAAACCACTTTGAAACCCTTTTTGGGCAGTGCTTCGGGTCATTGCCCATTTGGAAGCCCAATTTCCCCCCAAGCTGAAAATTTCCCGGGTGATGTCTTGAGAGTTGCTTCAGAAATTGCCACATAATTTTCCCTTTTCCTTTATGATTCCATCTATTTTTTTGAAATGCACCTCCCTCCTGCAGCAAAACAACCCCACCATGTTGTCCCCCCCCAGGGGTTTTGGGTTTTTCACAGTTTGGGGTGGGGGTTCCCTTGGGTTTTCCCAAAGTTTCCCCCTTTTTTCCCCCCAAACGTAAGGGATGGTCATTAGGGCCCAAAAAATTTAAAATTTTTATTTCTTCGGGAAAAAACCAAAGGGACATGCTCCAAAATTGGGTTCTTTTTTTCCTGTGCATTTGCAAACATGAACTGGTTTTTAAAGTTTTTTTGGAGAAATGATTTTTCCCCGGGAAAGGGGCGGTTTTTTCCGGGCTTGTTTTTAACAGTATTTTGGGTTTCCCCTGGGGAAATAAGGGACACAATCCCCCTTTCAGTTTCCCCCCAAGCAATTTCACAAGGTCTTTTGCTTTTTGTTCTTGGGTTGATATGCACATGCCCGGGACCAAAGCTCTTTTACCCCTTTTGAGACACAAACCCGTCCCCTTTTCCGGGGGAGTATGATGGAGAAATTTTTCCCATTTGTTTTGTATTTTGTGTATTTTGGGTTTGTAAATGAACGGGGACTCCTTCGGGTTTCTGGAAATTGCGGACCCAAAAAGGATCCAGACTTTTTCAAGCCACTTTCTTTCCTGTTTCTTGGTTTTTTCCCTTTTCATTTTCCATAAAGGTTAAACACAGAAGCAGTGTGTTTTGGTTTGCAATAAAATCATCCAAGCTGTGTCTCTAATTAACTAAGATTTTCCCCCAAAAATAGACTAGAAGTTTCCCAAAAAGCCCTGCCCTACCCTAGGGGCGGTCCCAAATATTTTTTAAAGGGGCGGAGTAACCCCAGGAAATGGAAACTTCGGACTTTGAGAAAGTAAAAAAAAATCCCTTTAAAAAATTTCCCCCCTCTCTTTTTCTAAATTTTGGGAAAAATAGAAAAAATTTTTTGGTTTTCCCAAAATGCCTTTAAAAAGGGGGAAGGTTTATTTAAATTTTCTTTGCCCAAGAGGGAAAAAAACCTCAGATGGGGTTTTTATATAGGGGGGGAGGGGAAAAAACCACGGGGCCAGGGGGGCTTTAAAATAGGGGGGGAAAGGGAAAAGGAACCTGCAGATGGGGCTTTATTAGAGGGGTTTGGAGAAACCTGCAGAGGGGGTTTTATATAAAAGGGGGGAAAAAAAACTGCAGAGGGGGGGCTTTATATGGGAGGGGGGGAAAAACCCTGCAGATGGGGCTTTTTTTTAGGGGGAAAGGAAAAACCTGCAGATGGGGTTTTATATAGAGGAGAGGGGAAAAACCCCCTGCAAGGGGGCTTTTATTTTAAAAAGGGGATGGGGGAAAAACCTGCAGATGTGGCTTTTTTTTTTGGGAGAGGAGGGAAAAACCTGCAGAGGGGGTTTTATATAGGGGGGATGGAAAACCCTGCAGATGGGGCTTATATGGGGGGGGGAAAAAACCCTTTGCAGATGGGGCTTTTATGGAGGGGAGGGAAAAACCTGAGATGGCCTTTATTTAGAGGGGTTTGGAGAAACCTGCAGATGTGGCTTTTTTATAGGGGGGAGGGAAAACTGCAGATGGGGCTTTAAGGGAGGGGAGGGGAAAAAACCCTCCCAGTTTGGGGGGCCTTTTATTAGGGGGGATGGAGAACCCTTCAGAGGGGCCCTTTAAAATATAGGGGGGATGGAAAAACCCTCCCGGGGCTTTTTTATAGGGGGGATGGAAAAAAACCTGCAGATGGGGCTTTATATAGGGGGAGGAAAAAACTACAGTTTGGGGTTTATATAGAGGGGAAGGAAAAAAAGGGGAAAAAAAACCTCAATGGGGCTTTTTAAATAAAATTAAGGGGTTTAAAGGGGGGGGGAAAATTTCCTGGGGTTTTTAAAAGGGGGTTTCCCCCTGAAATTTGTTTGGTCAAATTCTATCCCGTTTACAAATTTATTGTTTGTACCCCACGGGGGTTAGGGGAAACCTGTCCCCATTTCTGGGTGCTAATGACACAGGACCCATGAAAAATGTTTTGGGTTTGGGAAAGCAGATTTTGGTTTAAAGGGGAAACCCTTTTTGGGGCTGGTATGGGAAAAGAAGCCAAAAGCTTTATACCCAAATTTCAAACGGGGTGTTGAAAAGAGGTCAAAAACCCTGGTCTTCAAAGCTTGAGATACTCTATATGTGGATCCCATGCAAAATTTTCCTAGCCCACCACTCTGCACCCTTTGAGGTCTACCCCGAGTTTTGTGCCCTTTTGCACCCAAACCACTCCCCCCCAATAGAAATTTGCTGCAGAAAAAGGTGGTCCCCCGGGTTCTCAGCTCCAACCGACAGGTTTCCGAAAAATAGTTTTAAAAAAAAATTAATTTTTGCAGGACTTTTTTATGTGGGGAAAAACCGAAAATACCCGGGGGCATTCAATTTTTTTTTACTTTTCAAAACCGCCACCAACCCATGACAACATCAAGGATGAGTGGTGACAGCAAGAGTATCAACATTACTGTCACCATGTAACCGCAATGGAAGACAAAACGTCTCGTGTACCAAGAAAGTTGGATGGCAAAAAGGGAAAACTAAAAAAAAGGGAATGTCAAGCGACAATAATTATAGCAATTATATCTTTACATAGGGAGCAGTTTTATATTTAGTTAATTCTTGTACATAGAAGTATTATGTAGTTTTTTTTCTTGTACATGAGGGATTTTTAAAAGTAGTTATTTTTGTCAAAGGGGCATATTATGTAGTTTTATTTTTACATGGGGGCAGTATTATAGATTTTAAATTCTTTTACAAAGGGGGAAATTTTTATAGTAGTTATATTCTTGTACCGGGGGGCATTTTATAGGTTAATTTTGTACATAGGGGCATATTATATTTAATTCTTGTACATATGCGATATAGTAGTTATATTTGTAATAGAGGGGCAGTATTATTTTTTTTAAAATTCTTGTAAAGGGCAGTATTATAGTAGTTTATTTTTTACTTTGGGGAGCATTATAAAGTAGTATTTCCTGTCATAGGGGGCAGAATTAATATTTATATTTCTGTACAAGGGAGTATTATTATTTATTTCCTGTACTAGAGGCGATTTAGTAGTTTTTTTTCTTTACTAGGGGGAGTATTATATAGTTATATTCCCTGTACATAGAGGCAGTTTATATATTTATATTCTTAAAACATAGGGGCATATTATATTTTATATTCTTGTACAAGGGAGCGGGTTTTAAGAATTATTTTTTGACATAGGGGCATATTAAGTATTATTTTTTCTTGTACATAGGGGGCATTTATTGTTATATTTTTGTACAAGGGACGTATTATGTAGTTATATTCTTGTAATAAGGCGTTTATAGTAGTTATATTCTTTTCATAGGACATATTATAGTAGTTAATTCTTGTACAGGGGGGGCAGTATTATAGTATTTTATTTCTTGTACATGGGGAGCAGTTTTATAGAGTTTATTTTTGACATGGAGAAAATTTGTGTAGTTTTATTCTTTACATAGGGGAAGTAAATATAGTAGTTATATTCTTGTACATGGGGAGCAGTTTTGTAGTAGTTTATTCTTGAAAAAAGGGGGGGCGTTTTTATAGTAGTTTTTTTTCTTGTACATAGGGGCATATTAATAGTTAATTCTTATACATAGAACAAAAAGTAACCCTTTTAAACTTTTTACGGAAAGAGCAGGTGAACTAGGCTCTGGACAGCGCTAAGACATTAAAGGAAGGACCCTAGGAGCTGCCAAAAAAAGTATTTTTTATTGCCCCAAAAGAAACATAAAATGAATAAAACAAAGCGTTTCGGAAGGTACTCCCTCGTTTCCTCTTGTATATAAACTGAGATACCCCGAAAACCTCTTGTTTTATTCTTTTTTATGTTTTTTGGGACAATAAAAAACATTTTAATGTGGCACTGCCTAGTGTTTTGTCCTTTCAATTTCGCACTGCGCCCAAGCCTATTTTCCCCTGCTCTTCCCCGTAATAAGTCTAAAAAGGGGATTATTTTTGTTCTTTATTTACCCCGGAGACCCCAAGAATCCTGTGGGGGTTTACCGGGTGCTAGGGCGGGTTGGCGGCGGCTCGACACTGACCCCGGGGGATCGTTATTAATTTTTTCTGGATTATATGAGTTGTGCCATTTTTTGCACAACTTAAAGAGGTAGGGGCAAAGTTACTGTATTATTCATTTTTTAAGATTTTTAAACCCCCACGAGGGCGCTTCTCCCTTTTTAAGTTTTTGATTTTGCATACCTGTGTTACTATTCTTGTACATAGGGGCTTTTTTATAGTAGTTATATTCTTGTACAAGGGGGCAGTTTTAGATTTTTTCTTGTACATAGGGAGCTATTCTAGTTTAATTCAGAAATAGAGGCATATAAAGAGTTAATTCTTTTTACTGGGGAGCTGTTTTTGTTTTTTATATTTTTGTAAAAAGGGTGCAGTATTGTAAATTATTTTTTGTACATAAGCAGTATTATGTATTATTTTCTTGTACATGGGAGGTATTATAGTAGTTATATTCTTGTAATGGGAGCATATTAAAGTATTTAAATTCTTGAAATTAGGGAGCAGTATTCTATAGTTATTTTTCTTGTAAAAGGGGAGCATATATAAGTAGTTAATTCTTGAATTGGAGGCAGTATTATAGAGTTTATTCTTGTACATGGGGACTTATTAAATTTTTCTTGACACAGGGGGGGATTGTAATAGTTATATTCTTGTACATAGGACAAAATTTTAAAGTAGTTATATTTTTGTAAAAGGGACAAAATAATATTATATTCTTGTACATAAGGCAGAATTATATTTAAAATTTTTGTACAAGGAGAGTATTAAGTATTTATATTCTTGACAAGGGAGCAGTATCTTTAGTTTTTATATTTTGTACAAGGAGCAGTATATAGTAGTTATTTTCTTGTACAAGAGGCGTTTATAGTTTTTTAAATTTTCTTTTACATGGAAAAATTTTATAGAGTTAATTTCTTGTAATGGGGAGCAGTTTCTAGTATTTTAAAATTCTTGTACTGGGAGCGTAATAAGATTTTATTTCTTGTACATAGAGGAGTATTATAGAGTTTATTTTTGACAAGGGACAATTAATAGTAGTTAATTCTTTGTAAAAAGGGAGCAGTATTAAGTATTTTATATTTGTACAAGGAGGCATATTATAGTATTTTTATATTCTTGTACATGGGGAGCAGTTTTAAATAGTAGTTAAAATTTTCTTGAAATGGGGCAGAAAAAGTATTAATTCTTTGTACATGGGAGGCAAATATAGTATTTTTATATTCTTGTCATGGGGAGGGCATATTATATATTTATATTTTTGGGAAACTAGGAGCGAAATTTATAGTATTATTTCTTGTACAAAGGAATTTAAGGGGTTATATTTTTTAAAAACAAGGGCAGTATTATATAGTAAATTCTTGAAATTTGGGAAAAAATATAGTATTATATTCTTTACTAGGGGCATATTAAATTTGTTTATTTGTACTGGGAGCAGAATTATAGTTTAATTCTTATACATGGGGCAGAAATTTTTTATATTCTTCTAAATAGGGCAGTATTTTTTTAGTTTATTTGACAAAGGGGCATATTATATTATTTTATATTCTTGTACATAGGAGCATTTTTATGTAGTTATATTTTGTAAAAGGGGGCAGTATTATAGTATTTTATTTTGTACTAGGGGCATTATTATAGTATTAATTCTTGTCATGGGGCATTATTAAAGTTTTTTTTTCCCTTGACATAGGGGCAGTTTTATAGTAGCAATTTTCTTGTAAAAGGGGGCATTTTGTAGTTTTTTTCAGTTGAAAAGGGGGCAGTTTTAAGTGGTTTTACTTGTACATAGGGGGGCAGTTTTTAAAGTATTATTTTCTTTAATGGAGCATTTTAAAAGTAGTTATATCTTTACATGGAGCGTATTAAGTAGTAAAATTCTTACATGGGGGGCAGTATTAAATTTTTTTAACTTGTAAAATAGGGGGCAGTATTAAAGTATTTTTCATACATAGGGGGCAAAAATTATAGTGGTTTTATTCTTGACAGGGGGGGCAGTAAAATAGTAGTTATATTTGTACATAGGAGCAGTATTTTTTGTATAATTTCTTTAAATAGGAGGCGTTTTATTTATTTAAAATTCTTTATATGGGGACATATTTAGTAGTTATTTTTTTTAAATAGGGGGCATATTAAGTGTTATTTTCTTTTTTAAAGCAGTTTTAAAAGTAGTTAATTCCTGAAACATAGGGCCAGTATTATAGTATTTTATTTGTAATAGGAGATTTAATATTAAAATCTTGATTAGGGGCAGTATTAATATTATATTCTTGTACATAAGGGCATATTAAGTAGTTAATCTTGAAAAAGCAGTATTATAGTAGTTATTTCCTTACATGGGGGGGCAGTATTAATTAGTTAATTCTTGTACATAGGGGGCAGTATTAAGTATATATTTAGTACATAGGGCATATTATAGAATTTTTTTTGGTACAAGGGAGCAGTATTATATATTATTTTCTTGTACATAGGGGAGTATTATAGTAGTTAAAAATTTCTTGTATATGACAGTATTATATATTATATTCTTGTATTAGGGCAGTATTAATATTTAATTTTTGTACATAGAGGGCAGATTATATATTAAAAATTTTTGTATATGGGAGATATTAATAGTTATACCCTGTAATGGGGGGCATATTTTGTAGTTAATTCTTGTAAAAGGGGGGCAGTATTAAGTATTTAATTTTTTAGACAAGGGAGCAGTTTTATAGAAATTTTATATTCGTTACAAAGGGGGCATATTATGTAGTTATATTCTTGACATAGGGAGCATATTAAATAAATTATATTTTGTCATGGGAGCATTTTATGTAGTTATATTCTTGTACAGGGGGGGCAGTATTAAAGTAGCAAATTTTCTTGCATAGGGGCAGTATTATAGGGGTTTTTATTTTTTTGTACATGGGGGGGCAGTTTTCTCCTTTAATTATCGTGTTTTCTTCTAGTGGGCGTATGAGTGCCGGTCAGTGTCTCAAGCACCCGTGGCTCAATGATCTTGCCAGGAAGGCTAAGCTCTGCAACCGTCTCTTGAAATCACAGATTGAGCTGAGGAAGTACAAAAGAGGGACGGGGAAAGGGTTTTTGTTTGCAGTTTTTTTAACCCGGGTTTTTGTCATTTTTTTTGTTACTTTGGGAGACATCTTTTGGACAAATCTCAGAGCCCAGGACGGGCGAGTTTCCCCTGCCCCAATACATGACTAGGCTTTAAACCGACCTCCTCCTTTTTTCCAGTCCCTTTACAAAAAACATCATAGCCAGCTTTACTTGACAAACCCAAAAAGCAGAACCCCCAACATTGAAAATCAGCACATGCCCCTGACTCACCCTTTTCTCTAACAGCATTTGTCACAAATGTCTTGTTCCTGGAAAAGCTGAGTGACAACTTCTTCAGACTCCTGAATGTGAACTCTGCCAAGTTGTTATATGAAATAAGGATTTTTTCCCAAGACTTTTAAAAACCTCCCACTCTGATAAAATAGAAAATTAACCCAGACTTACCTGTCCCATCACCACCACTTCAGAGCCCCACTGTTCTCACCCCTGATGACATCACATTCGTAGATCACATGATGCTGCAGCCAATCAATGGCCTCAGCAGTCACATGACTACACGTACAACATGTGACCACAGAGGTCAGTGATTGGCTGCAGCATCATGTGACCACAGAGCTCACAGTCGATTGTGACCGCATGCCTACATGTGACCACAAGAGGTCAGTGTTTGGCCGCGAGCATTTGCACATGTGAATTTATGAGCTCAGTGATTGGCGAAGATAATCGTGACAACAGAGTCATTGATTGGCTTGCTGCATGCATCATGTGACCACAGAGGTCACAGTGATTGGCCGCAGCATCATGGTGACCACAGAGTTCAGTGGATTGGCTGACAGCAAGAGTTGTGCCACAGAGATCAGTGATTGCCGCCGCATCATGTGACCACAGAGGTCAGTGATTGGCCGCACATCATGTACCACAGAGCGTCTTTGATTGGCTGCTAGCATCATGTGACCACAGAGGTCATGATTGGCTGCAAGCATATTTGACTACAGAGGTCAGTGATTGGCTGCAGCATCATGGACCACCTATTTCATAATAATTTCATCCTCACAATATAACCTATTTCATTCATTCATCATTCATCAATATTACACCTATTACCTATCATTCAGCCCTCCAATAATAACCCACAATTACATATAAATTCTCCATCAACAATATTACCAACCTATTACATATCAATTCATCCTCAACCAGTATATACCACTCACTATAAATTACACATTCCACAATATACCCCCTCTCACATATAATTCATAATCACCCAATATACCCCTTGTCTCACCTATCTCAATTCATAATCCACAATATCACCCATCACTAATCCACAACATATCTTTCCCATTTCCCCATTCTCACATTCATATACATCCCCTAATAATAACTTATCCTACCCTACAAAAACTTACCACACCTCCCCCCCACTTAAAACCTTTCCCCACACTTTCACCCCCCCCATCCCCCCCCCTATATTTCATAATATAATAAAACAATTAACCCAAAATTTAACTAATCTTCAAAAATCACCCAAAAAAACAACCATAAAAAATTTACCTAACACAATACCCCCAACCCCCCAACAAACCACTAAAATTAAAAAATAAAAAACCAAAATACACACACTATGTAACCCATAATAAACAAAACCATGTGTCCAAATACTGTGTGCTCTTCAAAACCCTTAACATTTACCTAATAAAAACAAAAAAAACAAAACACAACATTCCACCACTTTTTATCAAACACCAAAAAAAAAAAAAAACCACCCACACCATCACACCTTTCTAACCACACTACAAAAATCTTCTCACCCCCCTAACACATCAAACGTTACTGCGCTATACCCCTCCTTCAAACACCAAAACACACAAACAAATCTCTATATTACTCTCCCACCCTGTATTAACTGGTGTAGTACAGTGTGTTTGAAAAACCTGTTATATATAGTCCTACTGCGCTGAAATTCCTTGTCTGACACTCAACATACATATATCCTCGCAAACCACCTCCAGTGTGCTCTCCAAATGATCTTTGTGTGGCACGATGTCCACACTGTTGTTCTCACCTAGAGTGTCCCAGTGTCCCATATTCCCTATTGTGTCATAGTCGTCTTGTATTAATCTTTCACTCCCAGATCGCTGTGTCCGATGCTGTTCTCCACCCCTGTACCCCCCTCGTCTGTGTTTTTGAGAGTATGAACTCTCGCAATAGTGATCAACCAATCTGACCACTCCACACCATCCTCGTCCACTCGCACTCGACTAAAGCATGTCTCGTAATGTTGACTGTTGGACACTCACTAAACACTCCACTATGTTGGTGCTCTGTGTGACTGAAGTGATCTCCCCCCCCCACGCTCTCTTCCCAAGTGTGTGTTGATTCACACATACTGTTTACCCACATGTCTCTAGATCCAAACCTAAGTGAATGTGTGCTATTGTAAGTGTAAGAACATGTTAAATAAAACTGTGTTTACACCGAGTGATCTAGAACCTAGAACCAAGTTCCAGAATGCCACGCCACCTCTAATGTCTTTAAGAGTGTCAAATGGATGTTAAGAATTCTCTTTTGCTGAGATCCTCTCACACCGAAGTCGTGTGATCAGACGCTTGAGAGGGCCTGCTTCTCTAGAGTTAAAGACTGTTTTAACGCTGTATCTAAGAGAGGTGCTCTTTAGTATTACACTCAGTAGTCGTGAACGTGTGGAGTATAGTGAGGCGCTCTCTCGTCAGATGTGTGAGAGTGGTATATGTACAAAGCACTGTGGATGTGATCGCTACTGCTCGAGATTGTTGGGTGTATAACATTAGTGGCGCGTTGTGCACTTACCCTTGTGCACCATAGTGCACGTCTTGAGAATGGGCTGCAAGAGAAGGTGTTACCCACGTTGTGATGTAGAGTCCTCAGCTTGTGGTGTACTCCTTCAGTGTTGCTGCGCGATAATAGAGGAATGAGTGACCGTAGCGTGATTTGTGTGTAGTTGTTGTTGTTGGCCTAGCTAATCTGTTCTAGCTCGACAGGACGTTGGTGTAAACTCTAGATGTAGTCATATATGTCTAAAGACGCGGGTATTTGTAGTGAGAGATGTAGTGCTGATCGTCTGATCTCGGTGTTTTGTGTGTTGTGAAGTTGTGTCGTGTTGAGCCGGCATGAGTGCTGTTGAGACTCATATCACGCGTGCTTCTATTCCGTGTGAGTGTGCGTGTGCACAAGAGGTTTAATCGATGAGTCGCGCTTAAGAGATATGAGCGCGAGAGCTTGACTTGTTATCCTCAGAAATGTCAACGCCCGCATCCTGAGTCAGAGGATGAGTAGCATGACTCTGAACGTCGTCGAAGCACACGATGTCGTGTGTCGCCTAGTGCCACCTCATAGATACTAGAGAGGTTCATTCGGTAGTGTTGTGAGATGTGTGAGTGCAGTCACTCGGGATCTGGCAATTGTCATGCCTGGTAGTGTTGTGCGAGCTTTGCTTTGGATGCTAGACATGTGGCGTTGCGCAGTGTGTGCGCGATGTCTCTCTGCGACTGACATTGTCGTTGATAGGGCGCTCGCCTATACTAGTCTGCGGCTATGCGCGCGATCGGGATTTGTCAAGACAAGCCCATAATATCTTAGTCACCCCTAGGGTACTTAATACAACTCAAAAAGCTCACGTATCCGCTTGGACACTATATACGGCAATACAGGGTGGGCCATTTATATGGATACACCTAACTGTAAAATGGAGAGTTATTGGTTGGTGATTAGCAACTGCCTGTTTGTTTAGTATACGGGAGGGGGAAGAAATTTCAGTAAGATGGGTGTTGCCCATGGCGGTGAGTTTGTAAGGCTTGGACATTTTGGAATGCCTAACTTTATCTTTTTCCAATGGGAAACACCCATCTTGCTATGAAATCGTTTTCCTCCTACCCTCATCATATATGCAGCATCTCGCAACTTGCCGGCTCTCCAGCTTGTGTGGAAAGTTACGCTTACACTCCCATCATTCCCACTGTTATTGATGTTTATAAATGCATGGATGGGAGTTGTCTGTTTTCCCTATACAGTTTGGAGGGCCGCTCAGTTGTGAGGATATTAGCCTGTTATCGTATGTGCGCCATCAAACTGGAGAAGTTTGAGTATCACCAAACTCATTCCCATTTCATTTTAGTGGATTTCCATATTATAATGTCACCTCGCATCCCCTGTAGTATTGTACAGCAGTATATAGGATCTTCATTCAATCATACCCCACCTATGGTCTATGGCAGGGTGTAATAGGTAATTGATGTACATACACGGCAACTGATCGCCCCCCCTGCATTATTACGCCGCTCTCCCCCTCCTTGCTTGGGGGGGGGGCATTTGCAGGGAGGAAAAGTGATGATCAGCTCCTTTCTCTTATATTTCACTCGATGGGCGCGTATTGGCTGCAGCATCTTAGTGTTAGGGACTTGTCCCGGGCTTTGATAGTATTTGGTCAATTTTTCAGACTGTTTTCGGATTTATAAACCGTCTGAAAACAGATAAGCAACGCTCCCCCATAGACTTTAATGTGTTAGAAAAATCCGTTCAGCAGCCATGGCAGCCACGGATTTTCCAGTCGTGGTATCAGTAAATTCTCGTCCCGGTCTTGTTGCCGTGGGAACGCGCCCACTAGGCTCGTCTCATCTTGGCTTATTCTTGGACGGATTGGAGCCGGTACTACCAACGCTGGTATTTTGGTCGTCTTCGAGTACAGGGCTACCAATCCGTAGCAGTAACTACTGGTAATCCACAGTTTCTCATAGAGAACTATGAAATTCAGTCTCTGTTCTCCCCGCTCGGCGAGATATCGCTGTGTGGGGGGGTAGATAAGTGACATGACATTATTTACGGCGCGGACGCGTCGTCGTAATCTGAATGCATGTGTAGTATGGGGCCGGTGAGCTGTGAGGGCACCTCCGACCCACCCCCGCCCCGCCCTTTTGTGTCAAGCCGTAATTGAGGGTGGGATCCTGAGCCCGACAATTGTGACGGACTTGAAATAAGCCTGTTGTGAACACGGCTTATACTATTTAAATAGTAAGGGATCCGGGATCCGCTGCTGCTTGAGCCCGTGCATAACACCTGAATGTAGTATCGCTGGCAGGCAGGGGGCTGGTAGGTGGAGTGCCAATGTTGTCGGGAAAATTAATGGCAACGGGCCCTTGAAGGGTGCTTATAGTACCCACTTCTACCCACATTCCAGCGCTCCTGCCTATTTGCCTGTGATACTAAAATTCTGACTAAAAAATAAAATAACCCAAATATTTTTAATTAAAATTGTCTAAACTGACAAATACAAGTAATACCAAAATTTTAATAACTAAAATTTAACGAATAAACAATCACAAAAATCTCCCTATTTATGAAAAAAACCTTACAATTAAAACCCCAATCATTTCCTAAACTCCCTTTCCAAGACCTTATTAAGAGTCTGATTGGTGTTCACACGGTCAGTGTGTCTGTATCACACTTAGCAATGTGTGTTGACTCATAGAGTCTGATACTCATCATCCAACCACTTAGAGAATAACTCGCAGTTAATCGTCACACCTAATGCATACTACACTTACTCTTAGCTACTCAGGCGTTCCTACAAGTCCTCTGTTCTCTTTTCAACTTCGAGAGGGAGAGTAATATGTGTTGTGACTGACGCTGCAGAGTGTAGACCTCAGGTTCAGTAGTGGAACCTAAGACTCCCAACTGTCTGAGTTTGATTGTTTTGAGATGTTCTTCCTGAGAATAGACACTCATGTCCAGCATAAGGCAGCATTGTGATGTATATACAGTCTCACTCATTAGCAATACTGTCCTGGTGTTAGGCGAGAACTCGGCTCCCTTGTGCTATAAAGTGTTCAGTCCACACACATGTTCTACGCATGTGTTCTCGCCAGAATTGCTGTGGTCCGCACCGCTCTTGATTGATCGCAATCATTTGCTGTGTCTGATGAGAGATATCGGACACCGCAATCGTGCATACCGGAGCGATATGTTCTGCTAAATCGGCTTGTCCCAGCACACACTGCTCCTTGACGTTTGACTGTGTGCTCTCAACACGTGACCACGTGTGGTGTCTCTTGCGCGTGCCTCATCATGATGCGATGAGAAGTTATGAGTCTGTGCGGCGCGTATAGTCCTGAGTACCTACCACTTCACATGTGTTAGATATGTCACACGGTACTCCACTGACACCGCTCCGTACCTTGTATGTTGGGTGAGCCTGCGTTGAAGTGTTCGTTAACCCGAAGTAAGTTGGAGATATGACTCTGTCCCTGGCGATCTGTAAGTATGACGTTGTCTATGTCTGTTGGTGTCGCTTGTAATTTGCGTGATTCGTCGATACGTGTCGCTCCTTGAGTGTTCTTGCGGATATGGTGTGTCGCTTTTATGGGGCCAGTGAATCTCCAGAGTCAAGTAGCTCTCTCTCTCGCTCGTAAGTTTAGTTGTGCCTGTTAATCGACAATACATCCTGGTACAACTTGTGTTAGATCTTACATAGAGCAACGCTGTGCGCCGATGTCTAGAAATAGAGCAGCTAGTGTGAGAAATGAGCGTCTCTCTGTGTTGCGCAATTTCGCGCGAATGTTGTGTTGAGAGACTCGATAGTGTCGAGAGTGTGAGGAGCTCGCAGATGAATCTCTTGTGTTGTGCCATCTCCGGTAATCGCGCGTTTGTAAGGTGAGAAATGCCGTAGTGTGTGTGAGTGAGTGTACGGTAATGGGAAAGTCTGAGATGTCTATACAGTTTGTTCTTGGGAGATGCTGTACGAGAGTGGAGCTGCTCAGCTATTAGCATCGCTGGTGTGCCTTCTACTGATGTGGTGACGCTCGTGGAATACACTCGTGTGTCGGTGTGCACTGCTTGACAGTTGAGGTGTGAGTCTGTTAGTTGATGTGCTGTTGTAGGTATACCTGTGTATTAGGTAAGAGTTATAGCACTCAAATTATATCCTGCATATCAATATTCTGTTTTTGTAGGATAGGTCGGCTGCTGAAGAGATTCTTCGGTGGACGATCTGCTAATCTGTTGTTGTGCCGTGCTCTATTAGGTGATTGTACTAAATTTCTGTGTAGTTGCTTTTAGGATCTCCTAAATCTGTGGATCACTTCTAGGATCCTTCTCAATTCTGTGGATCCGCTTCTAGGGATTCTGACTAATTGGTGGATCCTTCTGAGGATTTGGCTAATCTGTGTGTCCTTCTAGGGATATCTGCTAAATCTGTGGATCTTCTAGGGATATGTTAATCTGTGTGTCCTTCTAGGGATCTAGTCTAACTCTGTGGGTCCTTCTAGGTGATCGCTAATATGTGGGTCCTTCTAGGGATCTGTAATTGTGGGTCGCCTTCTAGGGATCTGCCTAATATTGTGTGTCCTTCTAGGGATCGCGAAAATTGTGGGTCTCATTTGCTAGGGATCTGCTAATCTGTGTGTCCTTCTAGGGATCTGCTAATCTGTGGATCCTTCTAGGGATCTGCTAAATCTGTGGATCCTTCTAGGGATCTGCTAATCTGTGGATCCTTCTAGGGATCTGCTAATCTGTGTGTCCTTCTAGGGATCTGCTAAATCTGTGGATCCTTCTAGTGAGATGACATTATTGTGCAATTAGCGTGGTGTGCCATCCAGCTTCTGCACTGCCCACTGCCGCTTGCCTGTGTTTTGGGGGAGCTTGTGGCCCCCCCAGACATAGAGGCTAGCTATGATTGCAAGCTCCATATCCATATAGTCTTGAGAACCCCCAATTCTGTGTAAGAGGACGACTTGACCCTTCCCAAATGATCTCTTCCCAAGGTTTTCAATGCAGATCTATCTACAAAGCGGGAGCCCTGCACCAACAAGGAAGGGAAATTAGGACAACTAAACCTGGGCCCCACCTCTGCACAGTCCCGTATGGCACGTATGCCCCATAAAGCCATAAAGCCATAGTCACTCTCCCCCAATCTGCATACAGCTTCCTCTTCCCCCCAGAGACGTAACCTGAAGCTCCTGGGCACTAATGCAAAGAATGAAATGGGGGCCCCCAGCCCCCATGTATCATTGACATGGTGTCTTCTTATGTGGCAGGAGAGCTTTTGGTCCCCCTCACCCTGAAGGGCCCAGTAGTGACTGTGAACTCTGCACCCCTTATGGCTACATCCCTGCTTCACCCAAATACCTCATTGAAATAACTTCATCCGATCCATTGCTGCATCCAGTTGGCCACAGAAGGAAAAGATTGCCCCGATGCTTGCGTCCCACAAAATTACCACATCACAAAGATATGGAATTACAAAGCAATAACACTCATTTATTAAAGCACGGGGATTTAGACGCATTTCACGCCCATACCTGTGCTTCTTTGGGACATAACTAGTGGAGAGGTTTTGGCTAAAAACTGCTACATAAGATATGAAATTACAAAGTGAGAACACTTATTTATTAAAACACTAAAACCTGGGGATCCAACGCATTTCACGCTCATACCAGCGCTTCGAGAGACAACTGGTGGAGAGGTTTTGGCTGAAAATTGCCACATCAGAAAGATATGTAATTACAAAGTAAAAACACTTATTTATTAAAACATGGAGAACTTGACGCGTTTCACGTTCATAGCAGCGCTTTTTTGGGAGATAACTAGTGGAGAGGTTTTGGCTGAAAATTGCCACATCAGAAAGATATGAAATTACAGAGTAATAACACTTATTTATTAAAAACATGGGGAACGCGACGCGTTTTATGCTCATATCAGCGCTTCTTTGGGACATAACTAGTAGAGAGGTTTAGGCTGAAAACTGCCACATCAGAAAGATATGGAATTTCAAAGTAAGAACACTTATTTATTAAAACACTAAAACATGGGGATCTCGATGCGTTTCACGCTCATACCAGCGCTTCTTCAAGAGATAACCAGTGGAGAGGTTTTGGCTGAAAATGACCACATCAGAAAGATATGGAATTTCAAAGTAATAACACTTATTTATTAAAACGCAACGCGTTTCACGCTCAAACCTGTGCTTCGTGAGGAAGTAGCTAGAGGACAACTAGAATACACTAGGGGAGTGCCGCCTCTCTGTTTATTTTATCTTGAATACCTCCAAGAATTTGAGCTCAGCTCCCATGAGCCCTTTAGAATACAATGCAAAAGTAAAGCCTGCCAAACCTTGGGGCACTGTACCCACCGACACTGCCATTTTGAACTTCAGCCCCAAGCACTTAGGAAATGGGGTGCAGCTACCGCCCCTCTACGGTTTACTGCAAATTTGCACGTTGTTTGTTAACTCTATTTAACCTATTTAAAGCTGAATCATATTTGCCAACCTTCCGACCGCGAATCCGGCAGATTTTAGTCCTGACCCTGGAAACGGCCCGGATCAGCTGGGAAACACCCAACTGTGCCCCGGTTTCTGTGAGTCTCCCGGTGACACGGAAGGGGTTGGCAAGTATGAGCTAAATCGGCCAATCAGAAGAGTCTGCTTTCTTAGAATCTGATTGGACGCTACAGGATATACATTGTAGCATTTGGTTGAAGGAACATTCCATGAATAGAAGGGGCGGGGCTTGACACTGATAACGTGAATTCCTGTGTCATGCTCCACCCCCTCAGAGTATGAGCTTTGCCTGGAGTGTCCCTTTAAGCAAACTGTGCAATGCATTGTGGTCACAACCCTTCAGCTGTCATTGGAACCAGAGCTGGGACAAGGTATTCTGGTGCCCTAGGCAAATAAGGCACATAGCGCCCCCTCAATGTGAAATTCAGCCTCATCAATGCCTCCTTGCACCCCCTTTTCTGCCTGGAATGAAGTGGCGCCCTAGGCGGTCGTCTACCTTCGCCTATCCCATCGTCCCGGCCCTGGTTGGAAGTATAGGGCATGCTGGAAGTTGTAGTTCCACAGCAGCTGTATGCTGTAGTATCTTGTAGCTTTTGTTTTCTATGTAAATACGGAATGTGTTGTTGCAAGAGTTTTAGGTGATTTTTTTGAAACCCAGTTGACTGTAAAGAAAACCGAATGTAAGATGTGTAATAAATTATATCAGTATCTGTGTCCCCGGGCTTCATTAGGTCGCAAAATATGGGCAAAAAAAAGGACGACACGACGTTCACATCAAGAAAAAAATAAAATTTTTATTACAAAATTCACTTTTTTCACATATCCCAGGGTCGACATTTCAAAGGCGAAAGCTAGAGTAGGCGCGGCAACAGAGCGATGCATTGGCGCGAATGGACCGACAGCAAGCGGAGATCTCGGAATAAGGGTGAATAATTGAAACATAAAACAGATCTAAATATATAGGGCGACATGTGCCTTTAGGGCGGCACCATTTTTTTGGTTTATTTTGCAGCAAACAACTATTGACGCCCTATTCTCTATATAAATGAACTGTCGTACACCAAAACTGGGCACATTGTACACCGGGCACAACACATCTGAATGCACCTCAAATATGCTAGTAATGATATGCTATGTGCCTAGATTAGGGGCATCAATTATACCATGCAAGGTATCAGAGGCCAGATTTTTGACAGGTTCATTCATTCGGGTGCACTATAAACTCATTTAATGCGCCTTAAAACTGACACGTCGCCCATAATGATTACAGATAGGATATGCCATCAAAGTCTGATAGGTGCAGAGCCCACTTTTGGGCCCTGCACCTATCTCGGGAACGAAATCCCAAATTTTGGTTTAGAATGAAGAGCCAGTCAGGCCTGTGCACAACTCTCCATTCTGTTCTATGCGAGTTCCCAGTACAGGGGAGCGCTGTGTTCTCCATTCTGTTTTATGGGAGTTCCCAGTACAGGGGAGCACTGTGTTCTCCAGTCTGTTCTATGGGAAGTCCCAGTACAGGGGAGCGCTGTGTTTTCCAATCTTCTCTATGGGAGTTCCCAGTACAGGGGGTGCTGTGTTCTCCATTCTGTTCTATGGGAGTTTCCCAGTACAGGGAGCGCTGCGTTCTCCATTGTGTTCTATGGGAGTTCCCAGTACAGGGAGCGCTGTGTTCCTCCCTTCTGTTTTTTGGGAGTTCCCAGTACAGGGGAGCGCTGTGTCCTCCCTTCTATTTATGGGAGTTCCCAGTACAAGGGGAGCGCTGTGTCCTCCATTTGTTTTATGGGAGTTCCCAGACAGGGGAGCGCTGTTTTCTCCTTTCTGTTTTATGGGGTTCCCTTCAGGGGGGCTGTGTTCTTTTTTTTTCCAAAAAGGGCCTTTGCTTTTTTTTAGGGGATTTCCCCAGTCAGGGGAGGCTGTGTTCCCCATTCTGTTCTAGGGGAGTTCCATAAGGGGAGCGCTGTTTCCCATTTGTTCTATGGGTTTCCCAGTACAGGGGGGGCTGTTTCTCCATTTCTGTTTAGGGGAGTTCCGGGGGGTTTTTTTTTTTTATGGGGGAAACCCTGTGTTTCCATTCTGTTTAGGGGACATCCGTAAGGGGAGGCTGTTTTTTACTTTCTGTTTTTGGGATTTCCCCAGTAAGGGAGGTTGTGTTTCCATTTGTTTTAGGGATTTCCAGAAAGGGGGGAGCGCTTGTTCCCCCATTTGTTCTATGGGGTTCCCAGTACGGGGGCTGTGTTTCCTTTTCTGTTCTATGGAGTTCCCAGAAAGGGAGGTGTGTTTCCATTTGTTTTTGGGGGAGTTCCCAGTACGGGGGAGCGCTGGTTTCCATTCTGTTCTATGGGATTTCCCCAGTAAAAGGGAGCGCTGTGTTTCCATTTGTTTATGGGGTTCCCAGTACGGGAAAAACGCTGTGTTTCCTTTTGTTCTATGGGATTTCCCAGTACGGGGGCCTGTGTTTATTCTTTAGGGGGAGTTCCCAGTACGGGGGAGCGCTGTGTTCTCCTTTCTGTTTATGGGAGTTCCCATAAGGGGAGCGCTGTCTTGGGGCGTGCTCAGAACTTCAATAGAAGGAGAGCGGCCAAGGTGACCAGATCTATTTGGATAAATTTTAGGGGCCTGTTCCTGACATAGGTGGGGGCCCAACCTCTGGGACCCGCACTCGTCAGACTTTTATGGCATATCCTATTGCTATGCCACTCAAATCAATCCCCTTTTTTCAGGACTGGATATATTGACACTATGGATTTGGACGCAGCGTTCGATGTGCACTCTGTGTCCAACTGCAATCTTCATCCCATTAATGGGGATTGGAAATCCACGTGTCTGTGCAGACAATGCAAAATTTCCCAACCTGGATTTTAATTTCGCATTGCAGGAAGTGATATGACACGGAAACTCCCCAGATTACGCACCGGGCACCCACTGAAATGGGGCTGATCCACAAAGAGAGAAATACGCCGCTCTATTTTTACAGTCCTTCTCTAAAATCCACAACTTTCATGCAGATTCCGTGATGTGTTCACGTTGGCTTTTCCGCACCATTAGAACAAACCTCTAAGAGCACTCACGGGACACAGCTAAAGGTAGGGAGACATGGTGCAGCCGTTAGTCTCACCTGTTTTGCATCCAACAAGGGCCCAACATGGGAGTCAGAAAAATTTTTTTTTTGGCCATAGGGGGACGCAAAAAGGTCGATTGGGGCTATGGGCTTGATTGGTCGGGCCTGGAGTTGTGGGCAAGCACAAACAGCTCTCCATTCTGAGCCCAAACTTTTGGGGTCCCGTTCCCGAAATAGGTGTGGACCTCAGAGGTGGGAGCACCTCTTGAACTGTTTTCAGTTGCATTATACTCGGTTCTCTGCATGCAGCCTGCAGTGTAATCTATGAATGTTCACATTCTGGTTGCCATGGCTGTTCTCATATAGCTCTCAGTAGTAATTGTGTTTAATTTTTTTTATATTTTCATAAGAGAATGAATGTTCAATGAGAGTCAAACAAGTGATATATAGTATATAATAATACAGCAATACAGCATGAGGAAGTAGGTGTGGTAACCAGAATGAAGACCTCCATTGAGAATTGTAACATAAAACCATGTAGAAATTACTGGCCTTATGTATGAAAACTGTCTCACAGTAAGACTTTGTTTGTTGCCCATAGCAACCAATGAGAGCCCATAGCTACCAACTAGAACTCATAGCGAGCAATCAGAGCTCACAGCTATAATCGGAGCTCATAGCAACATTAAGAGCCATGGCAACCAATCAGAGCCCATAGCAACAAATCAGAGCTCAGCTCTCACTTCCACATAGTGTCTGGGAAATAAGCTGAGCTCTGGTTGGCTATGGGCTGCTGATTGGTCGCTATGGCTCTGATTGGTTGCTATGAGCTCTGTTTGGTTGTTATGGGGCTGCTGATTTGGTTGCTATGCGGACTCTGATTTGGTTTGTATGAGCTCTGGATTGGTTGCTTTTAGCTCTAATGGTTTGATATGGCTCTGATTTGTTGCATATGAGCTCTGATTGGTTGTATGAGCTCTGGGTGCATGGGCTCTCCTCTGATTGGTTGCTATGAGCTCTTGATTAGTTGCTATGAGCTCTGATTGGCTGATTTTTGCTCTAATTGGTTGCTATGAGCTCTGATTGGTTGCTATGAGCTCTGATTGGTTGCTATGGGCTCTGATTGGTTGCTATGAGCTCTGATTGGTTGCTTTTAGCTCTAATTGGTTGCTATGGGCTCTGTTTGGTTACCTATTGAGCTCTGGATTTGTGTTGCTCTGAGCTATGTTTGGTTGCTATGAGATCTGTTGATACGGGCTCTGATTGGTTGATATGAGCTCTGATTAGTTGCTATGAGTATGATTGGTCTGCTTTTAGCTCTAATTGGTTGCTCCCATGAGACTCCTGATTAGTTGCTATGAGCTCTGATTGGTTGCTATGAGCTCTGATTGGTTGCTTTTAGCTCTGATTGGTTGCTATGAGCTCTTTTTTGTTGCTATAGCTTGATGGTTGCCGTGGGCTCCTGATTGGTCGCTATGAGCTCTGAATTGGTTGCGGGGGTTAGTCTGTGGGCTCTGATTGGTCGCTATGAGCTCTGATTGGTTGCTATGAGCTCTGGTTGCTATGGGCTCTGATTGGTTGCTATGAGCTCTGATTAGTTGCTATGAGCTCTGATTGGTTGCTTTTAGCTCTAATTGGTTTGCTATGGAGCTTGATGGTTGACTATGAGCTTCTTTTTTGTTGCTTATGAGCTCTGATTGGTTGCTGTGGGCTCTGATTGGTCGCTATGAGCTCTGATTGGTTGCTGTGGGCGGGCTCTGACTTGGTCGCTATGAGCTCTGATGGTTGTATGAGCTCTGGTGATATGGGTCTGATGGTTGCTTTGAGCTCTGATTAGGTGCTCAATGAGCTCTGATTGGTTGCCATTTTAGCTCTAATTGGTTGCTATGACTATGATTTGGTTGCTATGAGCTATTTTTTGTTGCTTATGAGCTCTGATTGGTTGCTATGGCTCTGAATTGGATCGCTATGAGCTCTGATTGGTTGCTATGGGCAACAAAGAGAGTCTTACTGCTAGACACTTTTCATACATAAGGCCTATTGCTTTAATACAAATTAAACAGATAATGGATAGACCTGTGTAGCCATTTTATTAGGGACACCACCCACGGTGTCCAAAAGAGAAGGCAATCTCAGCAGCATGGGAAGGTGGTCATGTAGCAGATCAAAGAAGACCAGAATTGTCTCTTGTGGGTCAAAAGTTATCAACACGGGAAGTTACAGGAACAACAACCGTTATTTGGCGAGTTCCATGTGTCGTCCCTCATGCTGAATACAGAGCTGAAGGCGCTGGATCCAGTGGTTCTGCACCCGCATAGAGAACTTTCTATGCTGATGACTTTTGAACCACAAGAGATGTTGGAATCTGATTGCAGCAATTGATTTCTGAGACAATTCTGGTCTTCTTTGTTATGCTACATGACCACTTCCCACTGGGGAAAACTTGCCCTAGATCCAATACTGCGTCTCTCAAGATGGCGGCCATGTTTCGCACATAGCCTAAAACATAGGCCCCCTGACCCATTACTTGCTGGGGTATTCAGACAGATAATTTTCTCTTTTGTTTTCTGAAATTATAGGGTGTCCAGGGTAAGCTTTTTGACTCGCGCTGTTCATTTCTCTAGAAACCAGGGGTCCACACACTCCGTCCTCAAGCCCCACCAACAGCTCATGTTTTGGCTTTCCTGTACATTACCGGCGTGATTTCATTATTGTTCCTCTATAAAACATGACCCGTTGGTGGGCCTTGAGGACTGGAGTTGGGGAACTCTGCTCTAGAAGTCCTCTAAAATATTTTTTTCATTTGTAGAGAATCTAAAACACTTAATGGAAAGGCGGGCCCTATTGCCCAACATTGTGCCCATTTTTATACTGAACAGTAACTTTACCCCTCTTATGTCCCCTGGTGGGTCAAGGGAATGGAAAAGAATGGTTTTTAATGACCAAATAGGGGCTGCTATGGAAAGTTTTGGAAAATGTGCTTTTAGTGCCACCATGGCAACTCCTTGTAGTGCCTCATGTTAGAGCGGTAGGACACGGTTGTGTTGTCTGCTGGTTCTTTCTTACCATTGTATCCAGCATTATAGACTTCCCAGACTATAATTGCTGCTGCTCCATATGGCATTAGAAACCGAGCCCAGTGTGTTCTAATTAAATATGTCTCCCGCTGCCATGTGACCCGCACTCATTATACAAAGTAATAATTAACGGCTTGTTCCCAGTGTGTGAATACTGACATTTTTAATTATTATAATTAATTGTGATTAATCAGGGGTGTACATACAGAGGAACGGGGGCCTCATGGCACATAAACAAAAAAATAGAAACAGAAGCCTCCTCTGATGCTGCACCCCTGACCATGCTGGGACAGGAAGCCTTTATACTTTCTATCAGTCCTAATCTGGATTTCCATGGTGGTACAATGGGCCCCTGTGTTTGGGTTCAGCCTCAAGCCCAAAGCCTCCTATATGCGGCAATATGCAAGACGTAGATAGGGCAATAGACAGAGAAGATCCTTGAACAGTGATGACTGGGTGGACGTAGGGTGTTGGCAGACTATTCTCACCATGATTGCAGAACTATTTAGCCTAGCCTGGCACTGCCCCTCCTTACATATTTCAGGATATAAGGGCTGGGTACAAAGCATTCTGGTGCCAGATAGTAGAAGGTAGTAGTATAGTCTCAGGTAGGAGAACTCAATGGAGGTTTGTGGAGCATTGCAATCCTTCAGCGATCCCAGGTGGGCTATCCTTTTTTCTAGGGATACCTTTCTCAAATGTTCTGGAGAAATGGCCATCATGAGGTAATTGGAATAAAAATTAGGCTCAGACCTGATTTTAGGGGGGCAAGCTTGGGCCCTTTTTCCATTGGAGCTTTCAAAAACCAAGGCTTGAACTTAGCAAGTCCACCAGGGAATGTATAGTGATCCCCTTCAAAACCTATACTACCCATCTGTTCTTAATTGACCCTGTCACTCCCCTAGACAAACAGGGATTTTAAAATTACAAATGTGTGGTGAGAGGTTATCCTTAAAGGGGTTTTCTCACTACAATAATTAGCTTTCAACATTTAGGGAAAGGTAAATGAAAAATTTTACTAAATAAGTTTTTGTTTTGATTTTTCCATGGTAAGGAGATGAGAGAGATTTTATCTGCTCTGAGTGAATACAACTGTTTAGATGTTAAAGTCCATATCTCACTTCCTGATTAGACAGAGAGCAGGGAGTGACATCACCATTCTAGGACGGAGCAGAGTCTTTGTCTCTAACAAGATTAGATTGTTTGCCTCAACACTTGTTTTCACTCGTTGGAGCTCTCTAGCTTTGTTTACTTACAGATTAAATCCCCTGTACTTATGTCAGTGTAATGGCTCAGCTAGTTATAGAGGAGCTAAATATATCAATCACTACTATAGAATCACCCACAACTTTACCATACAGTGTGAATCTGAAGCTGCCTGTGACTGTGAAACATCCTGGTGATAAAACCCCTTTAATGGGTCTGTTGGCCAGGGCCTTGCCCTGTTTACCCTCCCACTAGAAGCATAAAGGGACAGTAAGACCATGAGATGCTTCTATGTATTCATATATGTATTCAAAGAAGCCAGGGATGTCCATGTGGTGCTTTAGTAATTAAGGAAATAAGAAGGAGACACTGAGGAGGACTATATCTAAAGAAGAGTTAAAATAAGTGCTGTCATGTTCTTAGAAGTTGGCACAAAATCAGTGTAAAATTCCTTTGAGAATCCTAGGGACATGCATAGTATCTCTGAAGACATCACGTGTTATGGTCACTGGTTGGAAGCTTGAGTTGCCTCAATGCCATGAGTCGACCAAGACGGTATGAAGCCCTTGATCGTTCTTCCATATCAATGGACCATCGTTATTACTTTTAACTAATCCTGTCTCTTCTTTCTCCAAGTCCTCGGAAGAAATACGGTTTTCTGGAGACGATGAGGAACTTGTAAACCTGGAAGACGAAGTTTTTAATCCAAACATGACCTCGTTTAAGCATGAGAACGTGGAGGACATCTACGAGCTCCTGGAGAAATTGGGCAGGTGAGCGTGTTATATGAAAGGCCATTGAGTAGCTTTCTATCTGATTAGTATAGGTGTAAGTAGTGATGTTAAGGAGTACCAGTCTGAATGATGGTTCCTGGCTGGTCCTTTAAATAGGGAAACCTCATAGAGAAAGCGCTCTTACTAGGTTCTCTTCATCTGGTGATCGGTAGGAACACAGCAGCCAGATGCCACCATAAAGGAATAAATGGATATGAGAAGGGTGTTACCAAGGGGTACACAATCCAAGGTTTGTAAAGGCCAAGGTCTTCATAAGGTCAAGGATCTAAATCAACCTTAGGGACCATTGTTTTTTGGGGAAGGGGGCCCAATGTAGCAGGACCAAGGACTGTGCGGAGGCAAATGGGTCCAATTTAATAGCGTCCAAGGGTTCTGTAGCAAGAGGGGTATCATCTTAGGGGCCAAGGACTCTGTAACAATAGGGGTATCATCTATAAGGGGCCAGGAGTTCTGCACTTAGAGGAGGCTTAAAGGGGTTTTGCCATGAAGTAAAACTGACGTGGGAAGCTTGCAAATGAAATAACAAACATTTTCACCATTCATTATTATTAAAAATTCTGCATCGTTTTGTTTTAGCTGCTCCCTTAGTGATCCATTGTTTACAGCTCGTCTCCTGAGGATACGACCATTAACGTGAGCTCTTCAGTCCTGGTCAGACATGCTGAGAAATCATCTCACCTCTCAGGCAGCTACTGAGTGTTCAGCCCCAGGTGCTGTCATTCAACTCCCGTCCTCTATGCTCCTTAGTAATTAGTCAAATAGTGCAAATAAATAAATAAATAAATAAGAAACCTCAATCAGGTCTGTGCATTAATATAGAGAAAAAAAATCCACAGGTTTGGTTCCTGCAGGGATTTGAACCGAGGACCCTTGTGCCTGGAGGCAAAAACTCAGCTACTCACAATGCTTTACATAAACAGACCTTTCTTTGACTACAGAGAGGACAGGCCTGGTGATGTCATCCTGCTGGGTCACATGATCTGCAATTCAAACAAATCACACACCCCCTCCCCCTTCTGAGCACACAGAGCTGAAGAGCTGGATGCAGGAGGGATGAAATGAGATAGTGTCAAAACCCTTTTAATCTATGTTGGACCCAGGGTTCTGTAGGAAGAGTAGGCCTAATTTATAAGGACCAAGGGGTTATGTAGGTAGAGGGGGACTAATCTATAAGGGGCCAGGGGTTCTGTAGGAAGAGAGGGCCTAATTTATAAGGACCAAGGGGTTCTGTAGGAAGAGGAGGCGTAATCTATAAGGGCCCAGGAGTTTTATAAGGAGAGGGACCTAATCTGAGATGGCCTAAGGGTTCTGTAGCAGGAGGGGACCTCATCTATGAAGATTCAAGGGCTCTGTAAGGACAAGAGGCTTAATCTATGATGGACAAAAAAGGACTCTGTAGGAAGAGGCAGCCCAATTTGCCAAGGGTCAATGGGGTGAGAAGGGTGGAAAAGAGGTGTTAATGTTAAAACACAAGCATACATGCTGCTGGTACCAAAAAAGCACTTTAAGCAACTCAGGCCACCATCCCCTTCCTTCTCTCTGTGCTTTTGCGAGTCCCATTGCTCCTCCTTTTCTCCAGCATAGGAAGGGGAAGGCAGCAGCTGTCCTCTGTAGGGCCCAGCCTTGTAGGTGGTGGTGAGTGGCGGGCAGCAGTGGCATGTAGCAGGTGATGGGCAGCAGCAACATAAGGGGCAAATGCTCTTATAGCCTATAGCAACCAATAATACATTTGTTTTTTTTTGGATGCAAAACGACCCCTCCCATCCACCTGTAATGGGCATATAGGTTTATAAGGTTGTAGAGCTCCCTAGCAGCAATCAATGGGTTATCTGTCTGTGAATTATTACAGTGAGCGGGAAATTGATCTCTATGGCACACTTGTGTATATCAAACAGTACAGTTAACCAGCTGACGTCAATAGACATATATGCTGTCCTTATCCCTGAAACAGGGATCTGCACAAATATTGGATTGTCCATTTTCATCCGTTCATCCCAGTTACACAAACGCGATCATCCAGACGTCACCCATCTGACTCGCAGCATGATAGACGTCCAGTTAGACGTAGATAGACGTCCAGCTTGTCTCAGTTTGTTGTGCCTAGAACAAAGGAATCACACGGGTCCTTGGTCTCTATCGCTTTATTCTCACAAGGCCTTTGATTTATTAACTTTCAGTACATGCTAGAATCTCTAAATTATGTATAAACTGTTGAATAATTCAGTAACGCCAACTAAACTCGGAGCTCATTGGGGAAAAAAAATCCTAGAAACGCGTAACTCACACTAAAAAAAGAGAAGCATAGAAAACCAGGCGCGGACGGATAGTTTATAGCGTTCCTAGTGACGATACAATGCAGCGTGTGGAGAGAAAAAGTTATTGCTGTAAAAATTAAGTTAATGAAAGCGAGTTTATTAAAAATGTCAGCGTTGAACTATAATAGAGAATAACATGAAAAACATGGCTGTGAATCCAGCAGGGATCAAATATTTTCATAAATTTTGGTATCCAAAATGATACATTTTTATATTCTGTGTAGAATTTGGTCACATTCTGAACCAGATAAAAATATGTTACATTTCCCGGGCAAAACCTTGAGGTGGACATGTCCGAAAAGTGGCGCCTCCTCGACCGTCCTATTCTCAGTGAGCTCTATTCACTTGTAATGGAGCACGAGCCTAATATACCTGATTGTTTGGTTCTCTGGGAGATAAGTTACTGCCAGCGACTTACCTCCACTCTCAGAGCTACGCTAAGACGAGCATACATGGTAAGAGGGACTCAGGACAGCTCTCTCATATGTATGGCCAGCTTTATAGAGTAAAAGATGCACCTGTGAGCCAGGGATGAGACATTTTTAACCTGTTCCTACAGAGAGAAAAGACATGTTGTTGTGGAGGTGAGCATCTCAAGGTCAGGCTGCAGCTAAACAGCTGCAAGGGATTTATATATCTGATCTTATGACTTTTGCAGCGAGCATAATGTCCTATAAACAGGAAATGTTTATCTTGTCCTATTGTCCTGAATGGAGTCTATCAATAACATGTCCCTTCACCTTCCTGTGGAAGGAAATTGACCAACCCTAATCCATGTGCTATGTACACATATATAATCTATAGTGAACACCGTCCTTAGGTCATATATGTATCATACTATATATAATCATATATGCATCATACTGCACTTAGTGATGTAGTATACTGCACAGTCATATTTGTATCATACTGTACAATCATATGTTTCATACCGCACACAGTCATATAAGTATCATACTGTATATAATCCAATATGTATCATACTGCACTCAAATATCTACATCATTCTGCAAATAGTGATATACACTCACCGGCCACTTTATTAGGTACACCATGCTAGTTTAAAGGTTGGGCCCCTTTTTTCCTTCAGAACTGCCTCAATTTTCGTGGCATAGATTCCACAAGGGTGTTGCAACGATGCTCAATTGGTACCAAAGGGGCCCAAAGAGTGCCAAGAAATATTCCCCACACCATGACACCACCACCACCAGCCCGAACCGTTGATACAAGGCAGGATGGGTCCATGCTTTCATGTTGTTGACGCCAAATTCTGACCCTACCTTTCCCAATGTCGCAGCAGAAAATCGAGACTCATCAGACCAGGCAACGTTTTTCCAATTTTTCTACTGTCCAATTTCGATGAGCTTGGGAAAATTGGAGGCCTCAGTTTCCTGTTCTTTTGCTGAAGGAGTGGGGACCCGGTGTGGTCTTCTGCTGCTGTAGCCCCTCTGCCTCAAATTCGCCGTACTGTGCGTTCAAGATGCTCTTCTGCCTACCTTTGGGTTTAACGGGTGGCTATTTGAGTCACTGTTGCCTTTCTATCAGCTCGAACCAGTCTGCCCATTTTTCCTTTGACCTCTGGCATCAAAAGGCCTTTCCGCCACAGACTGCCGCTCACTGGATGTTTTTTCTTTTTTCGGACCATTCTCTGTAAACCCTAGAGATGGTTGTGCGTGAAAATCCCAGGAGATCAGCAAATTTCTGAAATACTCCCGGAACCAGCCCCTTCTGGCACCAACAACCATGCCCAAAGTTCAAAAAACACTCAAATCACCTTTCTTCCCCATACTGATGCTCGGTTTAAACTGCAGGAGATTGTTTTGGGCCCTGTCTACTCCCTAAATGCACTGAGTTGCCGCCATTGTTTGGGGCTGATTAAAATTATTGTTAAGAGCATTGGAAGGTGTACCTAATAAAATGGCCGGGGGGTATGTATTTCACTCTACATAGTCATAAATGCGTCATATGCCCCATAATCCCCTTTTTTTTTCCCTACGGGACATGTCCTTAAAGAATCCAACCCAAAAAATCCAATATGTTCATACTGCAAAAAGTGATTTCCGTATGTATTTTTCTTACATAAAATTGCTTGCTGTGTTTTGGTAGTTGAATGCTAGATTTTCCCAATCCTGTCCTTATAATTACCCTGTGTTTATTGATTGCTAGTGACCTGCATCTCCCTGTACTCTCCTCTGCTGGGTTATTTTTAAAACCCATTGCTGGCAGGGGCCCCCTGATTTTTTTTTCAATCAAATCCCCATAGGTATATAAATTACCTTACTTGGGTCAGTAAGCCAGTAGAGTAGTGAACCCTATTGTAAGGATGTAGTTTTGAATCAAAGGGTTTTGAAATAAAACCCAAAATTAAAAGGAAGTGGGCCGAAGGGGGGTAGGAGGAAACGCCTTTTTTTGTAAGTTTTGCTCTCAAAAAAAAAAAAAAAAAAAAAAACCCCCTTCCCTGCTCAGTATTTCTGTCTATCTTGCAGCATCTACCCCCTGGCTTCCACCCCGTTTTGCCCCCGAGTTTTCCACCAGGCCTCCTCCTTTTCCCCCACCCCTTGTTCATCACAACCTCCTTTCCCTTTTCAAA